>MU749283.1:25923-101200 GCA_026770625.1 Nicotiana glauca | reverse complement strand
GGAATGGAGACAGTTATTTCATCTATTTTGATATTGAAAATCAGATTTTTGAGATTGACAACGATCATTCTTTTCTTAGTGAACTAGAAAGTTCTTTTTATAGTTATCGAAACACGAATTATCTGAATAATAGATTTAGGGGTGAAGATCCCCTAATATAATTCTTACATGTATGATACTCAATAGAGTTGGAATAATCACATAAATAGTTGCATTGATAGGTATCTTCAGTCTCAAATCTATATAGATACTTCCATTATAAGTGGTAGTGAGAATTACGGTGTCAGTTATATTTAAAGGGCCATTTGTTGTGGTGAAAGTAAAAATAGAAGTGAAAACGAGGGTTCCAGTAGAATCCACGAAGGGTAGTGATTTAACTATAAGAGAAAGTTCTAATGATCTCGAGGTAACTCAAAAATAAAGGTATTTGTGGGTTCAGTGTGAAAATTGTTATGGATTAAATTATAAGAAAATTTTGAAATAAAAATGAATATTTGTGAACAATGTGGACTTACCGAGGTTGTTTACTCACATTACCCCATGTACCTTGTGTGTAAATCCAGGTGTATCTGGTCACGGTAGCGGTTGTTGACCTTCCTTGTGCGGACTTCCATCCTAGATTGCGAGGTAGCTGCTTGTCGACCACAGTTCCGCCTTGTCCTTTCCTATCTTCCTCTAGCTTTACTTATTTGATGTTTTCAGACTATTCTAGATTTTTATTTCGGACAGTTGTATTAGTTTGCTTATAAATAGTGACACCCGAGGTCAGGGTTGTTTTTCTTTCCGTTGTTTTGACACTTCTATCTTTATTATTGAATTTCTATTAAAATGGATGTTTTATGAAGTTAAAAATTTGGGTAAAAATGAGAAATTGGAAATAAGTGGTTTGTCTTAGTTCCACGATAGCTGCCATCACGACCGGGTTGGATTTTGGGTCGTGGTATTTCTGCTGTTATTATGAGTAGCTAAACCAACAGCTAGGATTCTTATCAAATGCTAGTGTGGGTATTTAATGGGTGTTGAATTTTCTTAATCGTTTATGGGTTAGTGATATTTAGCTCGATTCATGCTTTAATTGTAGAATTGGTGGTTGCAAATACTTATTCGTACCTTTATGACTTAGATTCCTCTTGAGAAAGAGAGACTAAGTCTAGGAAAATTAGGCTAATAAGGAATTGAAGTGCGTTCAACAGACTGATAGTCCCAATTAAAGCTTCCAAAGGGAGGTATTGCCGACCCTTACACCATAAAAAGAAGACCAGTTTTCGATCGGACCTAGAGATAGTAATACCCAACTTAAGCCAATATTATTTTTTACTCATGAACATCCATTTGGACTTGAAAAAACAAAATTGGGGAAGTCTCTTAAACTGCCGAGAGCTATAGAGCGAGCACTTATACGTGATGACTATATAACGATCCCGATCATAACAAGGTTGCCCTGAATTCTCGATACCCGTTAGGTATCCCTAGTTGGAAGTTACTGCTTAGTCCCTTTTAATCCTTGAAAACAACCAACAAAAATATTGTACTTAACTTTACTTATTGCATGATATAGAAGTAGAATTAGAAGTAGATAACAAAGTCAAAATTTGTGGAAGTGCAATTAAGAGCAAAACCCGCATCTCTACTTGGATATAAACTTAACTCCAAAGTAATTAACTCCCTATGGATTTGATGCAGACCTTTGTTGGGTAAAAATGCATCGACCATCCTTGCTACTCTATAGTAGTGTAGGTTTGGAACCAATCAATTTTTGGCACTGTTGCCGAGGAGTTAAACGATTTTAGCTTGTCTCCAAGTATTTGTGTGTTTTATTTTTCTTTCCTTCTGATTTTTAAATCTGTTTGTGATTTGCTCTCAGGTACAATATGGCTCTTAATAATGATGCTCCTAGAAATTTGCCGTTGGGGGAGGAGGTAGACGATGATAATTTGGATGAGCTTCAACCCAAACCACAACCACAAAGGAGAGGCCGACTGCCTTATGATAATATTCTAAACCCTCCCCCACCTCTAGCAAGGGCAACACACCAGGTGTTGCCCAATGAAGGATATGCAAGTGCAATAGTCCAGTCCTGGACTAGGGCGGGCAATATCCAGATCACCAATATGATGCTTACTCTCTGGAACAATGGGGTTATTTCACCGGAGCTCCACACCAAAATTCCTACAAGTATCTCAAGGCTTTTGTAAATACATGATGGGGGAGCAAGCAAACTAGCATTTCTGAGGATACGTTGAGACTAAGGCTTTTCCTATTTCTCTAAGGGGAAATATTTGGATTGGTTTTAGAGGTTTCCCAACCACTCCATCACTACTTGGGATGAGTTGTCCGAATATTTCATAGCAAAGTTCTTCTCGCTGAGTCATATGGCGAAGCTGAGAGATGAGATCCTTTCTTTTAAACAAGAGCCAAATGGGCCACTTCATGAGATCTGGAAAAGATATCAGACGATGGTGAAAGAATATCCGAACAAAGACATGAGCGAAGCAATGATCTAGCAAACATTCTACCGTGTCATCAACACTACCAACCAGTTTGTAGTTAACCAACTTGCTAGGGGAAACTTTATGAACACTCCTTATACTGAGGCGTGTACTGTACTTGATGAGATGGAAGATACTTCCTCGGCATGGAAAAGTTGAGCTAATGTGACACAAGGTGATCTAAATGTCATTCACCTACACAAAGAGCTCTATGACCACGGCCAGGTAGGAGTCGAGTTAACTACAACTATGAATCAATTAGCCAAGATCAATTGTAACAAGTTCAAGCACCAAGACAAGTGAATGCCATGGACGGGGTAAATATGATAGTTAAACAAGAGGAGGCAAAGAAGTCAACAAAGTCAAGGAAATCCGGATCAATATGAGCAAGGAAGTAGTGGTTACAACCAAGATGATGTATATGATGAGAAAAGTGAAGAAGTTCAGTATGAGAACAATTACCAAGGACAGTGAGGAAATGCTCCGAATCAACAACAACAGTGGAGATCTCAAGGAAACTCGGGGAATCAAAACTAACAAGGAAATTGGAACAGTGGGAACAACAACAACCAAAGCAACTGGGGGAACAACAATAAAAATTAGGGCAACCAGGGTAACCAGGGCAACTGGGGTGGCAATAAAAATAGCAATTAGGGATGTAACAATAATCAAGATGGTTACAATAATGGTAATGAAAGGAATCGGGGGCCGGGATATCAAAGGCCTTCGATGTATCAACAACCAAACAACCCACCTCCATTTCTATCTCAATGTCCTAGCTTGTCTAACAATGAGTTTGGATGGATTGAGTCAATGGTTAAGAAAATGATGAAGAAAAATACCGACTCTAACGCCCACTTGGCGTCCCATAATGCTTCTATCCGTAACTTGCAGGTCCAATTTGACAAGATTTCCCAATCTTTGAACATTTGCCCTAAGGGGGCACTACCTAGTGACACGGTAGTAAACCCGAAGAGATGGAACAATACGAGCCACGCTATGGTGGTGACTACAAGGAGTGGTGGAGGTATTGTTGATAGTACCTATAATGCAAGAAAGTTTGTGAGTGATGATGTGTTGGTGCAAGATAATGATGATCAAAGAAATGATGTGCAAGCGAGTGATGATATTGTAAATGAAGATGTGCAAATTGACATTGATGACAGCATGGAGGAGACTTAAAATGATGTGAACCCATCTACGGAACACATGATAGACATATCAGAAATGATAATGTCCGAAGCGAAGGCTGCTTTGCCAAGGCATCCTCCACCATAACTTTAGAGGCTTGAAAAATAGAACAACAAGAACCGGTTCAAGAAATTTATTGATATGATGAAGAGGTTTTCGATAAATGTACCTTTGGTGGAAGTTCTAGAACAAATGCCAGGATATGCCAAGTTTATGAAAGACTTGGTAACAAAGAAGAGATCCATGAATTGTGAAACGATCAAGACGACACACCAATTAGTGCCATTATACATTCCGTGTCTCCAAAGCAAGAAGACCCCGGTGCTTTTACAATCCCGTGCACTATTGGTAGTGCTGATTTTGCCAAAGCTTTTTGAGATTTAGGGGCAAGCATTAACTTGACGCCATATTCTGTGTTTAAGACATCAGGGATTAGGAAACCAAGGCTTACATCTATGAGGTTGTAGATGAAGGATAGGACAATAAAGAGGCCATTGGGGATTATAGATTATTTACTTGTGTTGGTCGACAAGTTCATACTTCCCGCCGATTTTATGATTCTAGACTGCGAGGTTGGCTATTAGGTGCCGATCATTTTGGAGAGACCTTTCCTAGCTACATGGAAGGATTTGGTTGATGTGGATGCAGGGGAGCTCACCTTCCGGGTGGGTGATGAAAAAGTTATGTTCCATGTCTGCAAATCAATAAGGCAGCCCAATAGCAACGAAGTATGTTCCTTTGTAGATCTTGTGACCGAGGTGATTGTCAAAGATACAAGTGCTGTGATAAATGTGGAGGATCCTTTGGAGCCCCGAAAAATTTCCTTGGATCTTGAGAAAGGAAAGACTCCACCAAGAAAGCCATCAATCGAGCAACCTCCCGTATTGGAGTTGAAGACTTTGCCTTCATACCTCAGGTATGAATTCTTGGGCCCTTGTTCAACTTTACCTGTTATTATTTGTTCGTGCTTAACTAATGTGCAGAAAGATGCATCCCTTGCGGTGCTCTAAAGAAGAAAGAAGGAAATTGGATAGACTCTAGCTGAAATCTAGGGAATTAGAACTGTCTTTTGCATGCACAAGATTATAATTGAGGATAATGCCAAACCCTCCAAGGAACTTCAAAGGAGGTTGAACGAGGCTATGCAAGAGGTCATCAAGAAGGAAGTTATCACGTGGCTAGATGTAGGGGTTGTGTACCCCATTTTGGTTAGTTCATAGACTTTGCCAGTACAATGTTTGCCAAAGAAGACGGGTATGACTGCGGTCACAAATGAGCGAAATGAGTATATCCCCACTAGGACTTTCACCGGATGGAGGGTATGCATGGATTACCTAAAACTAAACAAAGTGACGTGGAAAGATCATTTTTCATTACCCTTTCTTGAGCAAATAGTGGATAGACTTGCCGGGTGTGCCTACTATTGCTTTTTAGATGGGTAATTAGGTTTCAACCATATTTTGATAGCACTGGAAGACCAAGAGAAATCCACCTTCACATGTCCATATGACACATTTGCATTCTCACAAAGGCAATTTGGTTTGCATAATGAACCAGCTACCTTTCAACGGTGTATGATGGTAATCTTTACGAACATGGTGGAGGAATTTTTTGAAGTGTTCATGGATGATTTTAGTGTGGTGGGTGAATCCTTTGAAGAATATTGACAAGGTGTAGGCGTGATGTGAAGAGTCCAACTTAGTACTTAATTCGGAGAAGTGACATTTTATGGTTGAGGAGGGCATTTTCCTCGGCAATAAGATCTCAAATAACGGTATCGAAGTGGACAAGTGAAGATTGAAGTGATTTCAAAATGCTCTCCACCTATTTCCGTCAAAGGAGTGACTAGCTTTCTTGGGCATATAGGGTTCTACGGTCGGTTCATTAAGGATTTCTCAAAGGTGGTGAACCCCTTATGCAAGTTGTTGGAAAAGGATGCAAAGTTTGTGTTTAATGATTATTTAATGAAAGCTTTTGAGCTTCTCAAGTATAGATTAACTACCACTCCCATCATCACCGCACCCAATTGGAGCCTACTATTTGAGCTCATGTATGATGATAGTGACGTTGCGGTAGGAGCGGTTTTGGGGAAAAAGGATCAAGAAAATATTTCATCCGATCTGTTATGAAAGCAAAACGATAAATGATTCCCAAGTGAATTATACCGTGATTGAGAAAGAGTTACTAGACATTGTCTTTGCCATGGAAAAGTTCAGGCCATATCTCATGGGTACCAAAGTGATTTTACACACCCATCACGTGACAATCAGTTAATTGATGACAAAGAAGGACTCTAAGGCTAGGTTGATTAGATAGGTTATTATGCTTCAAGAGTTTGACATTGAAATTATTGATCAAAAAGGAAATGAAAATCAAGTCACGGACCACTTGTCCCGCTTGAAAGAGGAGGGGAGGCCCCATGATGGCCTCAAAATTAATGATTCATTTTCGGATGATAAAGAGCATCATGCCGCGATAATAAATCAGGCATTTCTTGGGAGGCAATCCATGTGTTTTTCTTTCTTTTTGATTTTCTTCTTAGTGTAGGCTTTGTCTTAGACTAACTTATCATGAAGTTTGTGTAGTGCAGGAATGTTGTTGGAACATTTTGCCTAAGTGTGAGAATTACGCTAACCGTGCTCAAAATTTCGCGGTCAGCGAGTGTTTTTTGCTGGGGCATAAATGGTCAGCAGACACGGTCTTGAAATGTCTAGAATACCAACTCTGTGAAGTTGTATTCGCGTTCGCGGTCCATGTTACCCTTACGTGGTTGCGACCATTTTTTCCTTCTCAACGGGCATGTTCTAAAAATGCTCTTCATCAAATAAATAAATATAGATCACAATAGAATTACGTGGCTACATTTAGGTGAGTTGTGTGTCCCCATTTTGTCGGTATAAATATTCTCCTGAGCGTTGTTACCCTTTTTCCTGACCCTTGAACTCTCAGATCATACTGTTCACCATCTTCTTCTTTGAACTTCAATTCTCGTGTCATTAAGCACAAGTTAATTTCTTCCACAACTTACACAACTGTTATGTTCAAATTTTTATGTTATTTTTATTTTTTTCTTTTCCTTTATTTAGTTTTACTTTTTCTTTTTAATTAGGGTTTATCCATGGAAGAATCACAAACATGCTTAATTAATGCTAAAACATTAATGTGGGTACTTGTTGTTCATGCCTAATAGGGGATAGGCTTGTTCATTATTCTTGTTAATTGCCAAAAAAGAGAAACCCTAGGTCTAAGAGAAGTCAAAAATGTCCTTCTGGTTTTGAATTTTGTGGACAGTGGTCCAAATTACGTTGTCCGCGTTTATGCTTTGTGAGAACTGAGCTACTCGTAAGTTCGCAGATGCGGTGCCTTTTCTGCAGTCTGTGGTTTCCTTTATCTGGCCACGATCATAAATTTACGATCATCATTAATGATTTTTAGATAGTTGGGAAATTACTTTCGCGGTCGCGGTCACTTTTACGCTGTGCATGTTGCATGTTTGCGGCCGCACCCATTTTTTTGTTGTCAGCAATACCTTAACTTCAGAGAATGGGTAGTCTAATCCCCATTCTTTCACGGTTTCTTTCCTCTTTACGCGGACTGCGGTGGACTTTTTGCGGCCACACATGTTTTTCCGCGATACGTGGTGCCTTATTTTGAGAGGCAGTATATGCAAGTCATCTGCAATGTTTTATTTCCATCTGCAATCTTTTTGTTTCATCTACAATGCTTAACCATATGATTGTTACCTTGTTCTAACTTTGGTTAATGGCTTGTTCTCTATAGACAATGGTCTGATCTAGAGGCGGAAATGATAAACCAAAAGGGAGAGTAGAGTCTTCCCGAGGCCGGGGTAAAAGGAACATCAAATTACCCCTCGTTGGGCAAAAATCAAAGGATAAAATGAAAGCTGGACTTAAAGGCGCAGACAAGGCCGTATCCCATTCTAACAGCAGTGAATATGCCCCTTCCCAAGAAGTTTCGGAAGGAGACTTAGTGCCAACCCATGTTCCCGCCGAATTTCAAGGGAAATTCCACTTGTGAGACGAGCCTACACACTCTTCTTCTTCTGACTCATATGATGGCTCATAGGAAAGTAGCGAGGCTTCGACATCATCTTCCCCACCTGCTACAACTTCGGTCTCACTAGCGGCTCCTATTGATGTTGATGCAGAGATATCAGATGACGGGAGATGGGGTGATACCAATGTTGGGTGGTTGGCAAGATTTAGAAAAACTATAGTTTGGGATGATAGATTTATTAGTGAAAAATCCTATCACAAATTCAGGGAATGGTGCTCACAGAGGTCGCTCACCCTCAAGAGGCAGTTCATAGAAAGGGATCTTCTATGCCACAATCCCAATGTGAAGAGGCAATTTGATGAAATAATGGGGTGGAAATTCTTCACGAGCAAGCTTCTGGAGGCCAATGAATATTTAGTCAAAGTATTTTATACCAACGTGGACCATATCAAAAAGAGTACCAATGTGACAAACGCGCGAAACCGGAAGATCAGATTTGATGGCAAGATGATGAATGCATATGTCGGGTTCGAAGATGTGGATAAATCCTTGAACTTGGAGAAGATGGCGTTAGATGAGGCAGCCCGTCCATGGCTTGCAGAAGTGATAACCATTCCTGGGACAACACCGACATGGCTTAAACCTTGGTCCATATAGCTAGAAACACTGAGCTTTGAAACGATAGGGTGGTATACATTTGTCTACAGTCGGCTAGACCCATCCCAGCATGATAGTGATATCCCAGTCTACTAGTGGATCAATGTGGTTTTTATTATGGTGGGATTCCTGATAAATATGGGAAATCTCATGTCAAGAATCATCGCCAAAGCTTTTGGGACGGATGAAAGATCATACCCCTACCCCAACTTCCTCACCATGTATTTGCAGGATCAAGAGGTATAAGTGGAGTTTTGACACAAAGATGAAGCCAAAAAGGCCCTTCTCTTAGTACAGCCTTCAGGGAGAAGAAAACCCCATGTCCAAAGGCAAAGCCGCTACCTCTGCTAGCCAGTCTGAAGAGCCAAGGGCAGTGGCCATTGGTTCCAAGCCTTCCACAAATGAAGGTTCTTTTGCTACTCTTCCACTTTTATCATCCGACCCTTCTATCACAACCCCATTGTTTGTACCCTCCACCTCAGCTTAGCCTTTGACTACACTGCGGGTTAATCAGATTTTATCCAACATCAACAACTTGATCCAGGTAGCTACATCAAATCTATCTACCTTTCCGGTGCAGTAATAGCTCAGGCAGCTCCAGCACAACTTCAAGTACCTTCATCACTAGAGGAATCATTGAAGGAGGTTCTGGACAACCAAAAAAAGCTCCTAGGCAACCAGGAGATGATCTTGAAGGCTTTGGGTGCATAGGGAAAAGTAATCAAAGATCTAGGCAAACAAATGAAGAAGATGAAGAAGACTCAGGCCTCAAAGGAGTCAGTAAAACAGCTGAGGAAGGAGATAGAGAAGATTACATCAGCTGGAGACATACCACTAGACTTAATCTTGGCGGAGAAAGTTCCAGCAGCTCAGGCAGCACAATCACCAGAGCAGGAGGCTGAGAAAGGGCCTATGAGAGGATTTGTGGTACCCCAGTCCGAGGATTTGGAGATATAGTTAGAGGATCTAGAGGGAGCTAACCCCACTGATGTGCAGGACCCGATGTGACCACATAGGGAGTTTTCTCTACTCTCTATCCCTTCTTGATCTTCATTTTGCTTTTAGTATTGAATACAATGCTAGCTTTTGTTTTGTGGGGGGAGGGGAGGGGGGTGTCCTACTTTTGATATGATGGATGGAATGTAATTATGATACTTATTTTATCGTTATTTTTCACTTTTGGTATGTATATAACTTAACCATTTGTTTTTCACTTTCATTATTTTTACTTTTGGTATGTACATAAATTTAGCACTGTATGTATATATTCATTCCCATTTTGTATATATTCATTTCTTTCCACTATTGTATGATGTGCCAGAGAATTTCGGCACATTTACATACTAATTGCTTAGATTTTAGCTTGTTTTAATGCAAATATGATCTATACTTATGTAGTTTTGTTACTTCTACAGTACATGAGGAAGGGGAACTTAAGAAGATGGAAATAGAAGCAAAAAATGGCAAGAAAAGAGCAAAGGTTGCACAAATGCTGGTCTGCGGTCCACTATGCGATCGCAAATCACACATGCGAGCCGCATAATGGACAAGAGGATTTTAAACTGAAGCAGAGACCTGAGCATAATTTCAAGAGAAGAATGTGGTTCAAGATGCAACCGCAGAATCAAAATGAAGTCCGCATAATGACCGCATAACCAACTATGAAGCTTACTGAAGATCAGCAATGCGAGACAAAATGCGGCCGCAGAACTCAAATGCAGTCCGCATAATGGAAATGCGGTGAAGATCTGGGAACTAGGGTTTTACTCTATTGTCTGGACGTTCAAAATGCGGACCACATACTTGTTCTGCGGCAAGAATGCGGTCGCATATTTGACCTGAAAGGGCAATTTTGTCCATTTTCTGCACCGATTTTTGCCCCACTATAAAAATTTTTATGAAGCCTTTGTGGGCTCAGCTTTAATTTTAGAGCTACAGTCTAATACATAAATATTCCTTCTTTTTTGGAAGCTTTTGGGTGAAGATTCTCTTCTTTGTGAGCATTTATGTCATTAAATATTGGTTGGTTTTTGTATTTTACCATGTATAGCTAACTCTAAATACTAAGGTTGTGGAACCTAAATTGGTGTTATGTTAATGGGTGTTTAACATTGAATATATGTATAATGGTTGGTTGATATGTATTTACTTCTCATTCTTCATTTATTGTTGGTGGTTGCAAACATTAACAAAAGCCATTACATTCTAGCTTTACTTGGGAAAGAGGGTTAGAACTTGGTAAAAGTAAATATCAATGACTCAAGGCTTTAAACCTTGTTTAATAAAATCGTTTAGGGATAAGTGGGTTTTAATTGGCATTTAGTGATTATTCTTAATTGCAACTCTTTTACATTTGGGAAAATTATAAAGGGGAAATACTACTCATTTATTGGGAGATAATGGGTAGTAACTTAGACATCATTTGCATATCATAAGAACCTTCCATTAGAAATATATCATATTAACACCTGTAAACATTACATTTCATTTAAGGGAACATAACCTTGGTTGTTTTAATCCAATTGTTCACTCGTTAAATTCTACAATTAGTTGTTACTTTAAAACAAACACTTTACATTCTCTTGTCAATATGAATCATTTTCTGTTACTCTCAATCGAATAGAGATAGAACTTTAGTCAAGCAACACACTGAACAAGTAACCTTTTCACACCTATTCCCTGTGGGATTCGACCCTAACCTTGTTGGGTTGTTATATTTGACACCGACCGCCTTACACTCGTTATTAAAGTGTAATTTGAGCGTATCAAATTTTGGCGCCGTTGCCGGGGAATACGGTTTTGAAATTACTGATTAGTGTGCGCTTTACTGTGTGTCTAATTATATTCTATCACACTTTGCTTGTTTTGCTTGGTGTTGGTAGGAAAACATGTCTGAATATGGCGATGACGTTGAGGTAGATCTGGGAGAGAATCCCTTTGCAGACATCGAAGAGTACATTGAGGACACAAATGCTATTGTACCTCCTACGGTTGGTGCTACAACGTTCAAAGTGGAACACGGTTTGATCGTTATGCTCAAGGCAGAGGGGTTCTTCAGAAATTCCACTGATGATGATCAAACACAGCACCTTAGGAATTTTTTGGATGTGTGTGCAATGCATATGCAGAATCATGTCTATGATGATGCCCTGAGATTGAGGTGCTTTAAGTACTCTCTTGCTGGAGATGCAAGGAGATGGCTCTAGAATCTACCACCTAACTCTATTCATTCTTAGCCCGAACTTGTCCGGGCATCTCTATCCAAGCGGTTCCCGCAAAGTAAAAAGTCTGAGTTACGGGATAAAATCTTCTTCTTCAAGCAAACACCAGGAAAGCAGTTGCATGAGGCATGGGACCGTTTCAAATTATATTTGGTGAGGTCTCCAAACCATGATTTTTCTGATTCTATTCTATTGGAAAAATTCTACATGGGTTTGGATCCTATGGACCAAGCTATAGCCAAGAATGCAGCTGATGGATCATTCATGGATAAATCATTCGCAAGGGTAACACAAATTCTTGACAAAATGGCACAACACAATCAAGCGTGGCATTCCGAGGACACCTCAGGTGGAGTGGCATATGGTTCTCCTTCCTTGACTAACTTGATCAAGGAGAATCAAGAGAGGGACCAAATAATTGCAGGATTTGCTACGAATGTAAATGTGTTGACAAAAATGTTCATTGAGACTAAAACAAAGAAGGTGAATGTAGTCGAGGATGTGCAACCCATCTCCAATGAAGAGTTTGAAGAAGCCAACTACATCAACAACCCTCAAGGAGGGTATCAAAGACAACATTATCAGGGTTAAGGGCAACAAAGTCAATGGAGGCCAAACCCGCAAGGGCAAGGAAACCAACAATGGAGAAATGACCAAGGCGGCTAAAACCAAGGGAATTGGAACAACAACAATAATTTTGCTAACTGGAGTTCAAACCCTTATGTTCCTCCAAAGGGTCAATATTCAAACCAAGGGTCTTCTAGTGAATCTAAGTTGGAAGCTATGCTCGAGCGGGTGTTGCAAAATAAAGAAAAATCCGACGCTTCCATGAGGAACATGATCGAGGTTGTAGGATCTCATACCGCCTCCATTCAAAAATTGGAGATGCAAATGAGAGACCTCTCCAAAGAGCATAATCCAAAGCAAAAAGGTACACTCCCTAGTGACACGGTTGCAAATCCAAGAGGTAGTGGGAGTGGTCCAACTTCTCACATCATGGCGATCACTACTAGGAGTGGGAAGGTGCTAAACAGAGAGGGTGAACAAATAGTTGAAGAAGAAAAGTTTGAGAAAAAGGTGGAGGTTGAAGAGCAAATTGTTGTTGAGGTTGAGAAGACTCCGGAAGAAGTGTTAGTGCAAAAAGAACACCGGGAAGAGGTGAAGGAAGAAGGGAAAGAGACACCCAAATCTCTTCCACCTATTCCTAGAAGTCCTCCTCCATTTCCTCAAAGGCTTGCACACAAGATTGATTATAGAAAGCTTGAAAAGTTCTACGACATCCTCAAGCAATTAACGGTGAACATTTCTTTTGTGGAAGCATTTCAAGAGATGCCGGGGTTTGCTAAATACTTAAAGGTTTTGATCACCAAGAAGAAGACCACAAAGCATCAGGTGGTAAATATGACTCACCGGGTTAGTTCTATTATTGCCACAACTCTAGTCCAAAAGAAGGAAAATCCGGGAGCTTTTACCATACCATGTACTATCGGGGCGCGTGAATTTGTAAAAGCCCTTTGTGATAATGGTGCTAGCATCAACTTGATTCCACTTGCCATTTATAAGCAAGCGGGATTAGGTATGCCAAGGCCAACAAGCATGAGGTTACAAATGGCCGATCGTTCCATTAAGCGACCGGTAGGAATTGTTGATGATGTGATTGTAAAAGTTGGGAAATTCCATTTGCCCGCTGACTTTGTAATTATTGATTGTGCAGTTGATAAAGAAATCCCTATCATTTTAGGGAGACCATTCCTAGCCACGGGAAGAGCACTCATGGATTCGGAGCGGAACGAAATCAAATTTCGGGTGAACGATGAAGAGGTTACATTTGAAAGCAAGCAAGGGTATGAAGTTGCTTATGAGTATAAGAGCATTTCTGTGATAGAGGTTGTTGATGAGGTAGAAGATGCCGTGGGATTGAAAATGGAAGAACAATGCCTTGGTGAGGCATTGGCAGCTATATTGGTAAATTTTGATGGTGAAGACATGGATGGGTACATGGAGTCGGTAAATGCATTAGAGGGTCTTGGATCCTACACTTATACTCCGGCAAAGCTTTATCTTGACTTGGAGAATCGAGCAACACCCCCCACAAAGCCATCAATCATTGAGCCACCGCAATTAGAGCTCAAACAACTCCCTCCGCACCTAAGGTATAAATTTCTTGGCTCTAATGATACATTACCCATAATTGTTTCATCTTTGTTGAATGATGTGCAGGTGGAGCAATTATTGGGAGTCTTGAAGGAGCATAGGCAAGCCATTGGATGGACGATTGTGGATATCCGAGGAATCCCCGCGGGTATTTGTGAATAGAAGATACAATTGGAGAATGACACAAAACCAAGTGTGAAGCATCAATGACGATTGAATCCGTCAATGCAAGAGGTGGTGAAGAAGGAAATCATCAAGTGGTTGGATGCCGGGGTGGTATACCCTATCGCCGATAGTTCTTGGGTAAGTCCGGTGTAATATGTACCGAAGAAGGGATGCATAACCGTAATTGAAAATGACAAAATAGGGTATGCATGGATTACCGAAAGCTCAATAGTGCAACATGCAAAGACCATTTCCCTATCCCTTTATTAATCAAATGCTTGATCTACTAGCGGGGAGGTCATTCTATTGCTTTCTTGATGGGTATTCTGGCTACAACCAAATAAACATTACGTTGGAGGATCAAGAGATAACAACGTTCACTTGTCCCTATGGAACCTTTGCCTTTAGTCGGATGCCATTTGGTTTGCGCAATGCTCCGGCTACCTTTCAAAGATGCATGATGTCCATTCTCTCCGACATGGTGGAGGATTTTCTAGAGGTCTTCATGGATGACTTCTCGGTAGTGGGCGATTCTTTTAAGCATTGTCTTAACAATCTTAGACAAGTGCTTAAGAGATGCGAGGAGACAAATCTTGTGCTAAATTGGGAGAAATGCCATTTCATGGTAGATGAAGGCATCATGTTGGGGAATAAGATTTCAAAGCATGGCATTGAGGTTGACCGGGCGAAGATCGAGATTATTACCAAGCTTCCTCCACCTACTTCGGTGAAAGGTGATCGAAGTTTCTTACGACATGCCGGATTTTATAGGCGGTTCATCAAGGACTTCTCCAAGATTACAAACCCCATGTGCAAGTTTCTTGAAAAGGATGCAAAATTTGTGTTTGATGAAAAGTGCCTCAAGGTGTTTGATGAATTAAAGCTAACGCTCGCCACGGACCTATTATTGTCACATCCGATTGGACTCTTCCTTTTGAGCTCATGTGTGACGTTAGTGGTGTAGCTATTGGAGCGATGCTCGGGCAACGTCATAACAAAGTTCTTCATCCGGTAAACTATGCAAGTAAAACACTCAATGGGGCACAAATGAATTACACTGTCACTGAGCAAGAGCTTCTTGCCATTGTTTATGCCTTTGAGAAGTTTCGAGCTTATTTATTCGGAACCAAGGTGGTGGTGTACACAGATCATGCGGCTCTCCTCTACCTCATGGCAAAGAAGGATGCAAAGCCTCGGTTAATTCGATGGGTCTTGTTGTTGCAAGAATTTGAATTTGAAGTCAAGGACCGCAAGGGAACTCAAAACCAAGTGGCGGATCATTTGTCAAGACTTGAGGAGGTAGGGAGACCAAAGGAAGAGCTTGAAATCAATGATGCATTCCCAGATGAGCACATTTTGGCACTATCCAACACTCTTGCTCCATGGTATGCCGACATCGCTAACTACTTGGTGAGTGATCTTATTCCGAAAGGGTTGGAGTCTTATCAAAAGAAGAAATTCTTGAGAGATTGTCGGCAATATAGAGGAGCCCTATTTGTTCCGTGTTTGTGCCGACAATATCATCCGAAGGTGTGTTCCAGAAGAAGAAGTCATGCCAATTCTCAAATCATGCCATGACTCACCGGTTGGGGGACATCATGGAGGAAATCGGACGACGGCTAAGGTTCTCGAATGTGGTTAATATTGGCCCTCCATTTACCATGATGCCAATCAAATTGTAAAAGCTTGTGTTCAATGTCAACGACAAGGTTCAATATCCAAAAGGAATGAAATGCCAATGCACTTTTTGATGGAGATTGAGATCTTTGATGTATAGGGGATCGACTTCATGGGCCCCTTTGTAAGTACTTGTGGAATGAAATACATCTTGGTGGCTGTGGACTACGTGTCCAAATGGGTTGAAGAAGTTGCCTTACCAAACAATGAGGCGAGGAGTGTGACCGCCTTTTTGAAAAAAATATATTCACACGGTTTGGCACACCTAGAGCCATTCTAAGTGACGGTGGATCTCATTTCAGCAACAAGGCTTTTGCGGGGTTACTTGAGAAGTATGGCGTAAAGCATAAGGTGGCCACCCCCCATCATCCGCAGTCAAGTGGTCAAGTTGAGGTTTCCAACCAGGAGATCAAGAGCATCTTAGCAAAAACTATGAACGCAAATAGGACCGACTGGTTAAGAAAGCTGGATGATGCAATGTGGGCGTACCGCATGGCCTACAAAACTCCTATTGGTACGTCTCCTTATCGGCTAGTTTTTTGTAAAGCATATCATCTACCCGTGGAGTTGGAACACAAAGTGATGTGGGCATTGAAAAGGCTAAACTTAGACTGGGCGGAAGCTGCAAATTTGAGGTTAACACAACTCAATGAAATGGAGGAATTCCAGTTCCATGCTTATGAAAGTGCAGCTGTATACAAAGAACGAATGAAGTTTGTCCACGATAATAAAATCTTGAAAAGAGAGTTTAAGGCGGGTGATTTGGTCTTGCTCTTTAATTTGAGATTAAAATTGTTTCCGGGCAAGCTTAAATCAAAATGGTCCGGCCCATTCAAGGTGCTGAATGTTTCTCCATATGGAGCGGTGGAATTAGAGTCGACTGATGGTTCCCGGACATTTAAGGTAAATGGCCAACGCATCAAGCATTACTTGGGCACCGAGCATTTAGTGGAGCAGCTGGCTCTCAAAGATGGTCCATGCCCAACCATTGAGTGAAATTAAAAGAACTTCAATTCCGTCGTGCCGCGACGTTAAATCAAGCACTTCATGGGAGGCAACCCATGTGTGGTAACATTTTTTTCCCTTGAATTTTTCAACTTTTAGTACATAGATTTATTTGAGCAATTAAAAGTGTGTGTGAGTGCAGGGCTCAAAAGATCTCAACACTTGGTGAAAATGCATGAAATTCGAAGAAAAATGCACCGGTGAATTATTGCGGTAGGAATGCGGTCGCATTATTGCTATGCGGACCGCATTTTGACCGCAAATAGGAACAGAATGTTTTGCAAATTGGTGCATGTTATGCGGCAGAGCGGTGTACTATACAGTCCGCATTTCACTTCTGCGACCGCATTGTGCATCGCATTCCTCCCTTCTAAAACCCAATTTTAAAACCACCGCATAACACATATGAGGTTTCTTAATGTGTTATGCGGCGCTGGGCCCATCGCAGATCTGCCAGGTAAGTCGCACATCTCTCACTCACTTAACAAAAAAAATAAAAATAAAAAAGAAGAACGAACAAAAGAAACCCTCAGAAAAAGACAAGGAGAAACTCGATCGAGCCCCCGCTGTCATAGNCCCCCCGTATTTTTCCTTCTTTTTCTTTCTCAATTTCAATGTGGTTGCGTAGGTGGTTGTATCTCATTGTGTGCGAAGGTGTAGCTTGGGGTTTGGGTAGTCGATTCTTGCTAGGATAACTACACATGGGCTAAAACTAAAGAGGGGTGTGGGGTAGAACAAAAGAGGACGCCATTGTTGAAAACTAGGGCAAAACATTTATCAGACGTATTCTGCAGTCCACATTTGTGCAATGCGGTCCGCATTGTCATCGCAGAATTAGCCCTAGGTCCTTTGAGGACGATGGCACAATGCGGTCGATCTGCGGCCACAGATCTCAAATACGGTCTGCATACTTACCGCATAGTGGTACAGAACACAGGTGAATGAGAATCTCATTTTGCGATCGCATTCTTCACTTTGCGGTGAACTATGCGATCGCATTTAGAGCAGCATGTTTTGGCAAATCAAGTCTGCAGTGATTATGCGGTCCGCTTTGTGGTTTTGTGAATGCAGAGTAGACCGCATTCTGCACTTCTTCTTCAAATTTTTTTTTTGTGTGCTTAGTTCACTGTGTTGCTATGGGCACTAACATTTCACCCTCGTGCAGGTATGGCTCCTAGGCAAGAACAAAGCATAGTCAAATAAACACCCCACGGCCAATCCAAATCAAAGCGACAACGGACGGAACCTCAAACACCTCGTCCCTCCCAGTCTGAGCAGGAGAGACCCACACCTAAGGTTGATTTATTGGCAAAATCACGGAGGAAAAAGGGCAATGACTTCCAACTCCGATTGGGAGTAGAGGGGTCCAGGGAAGGATATAAATAGGAGTTGCTAAAGCAGAAGCTCCTGCCGGAGAAGGAGCTCAGTTTGAATGGGCTGAAAGAGCGCTATCCTCACATCCTAGAAAACATCAAGAAGAGGAACTGTCAGTCCTTCACTGAACCACCGGGTGAATACAACGAATCCCTTGTTCGTGAATTCTATGCATAATATGGGGCTTCGAGGAACAAGCATAAAAAATGAAACAGAGAATTCACTCATGAAGTGCTAGTCCGAGGGAAAACAGTCTTCTGCGCTGACGAGACCATAAATGAGATATATTTCCCAGACTGGAGTTCTGGTACCGTAGAGTATACGAAGAAGTTTGAGAATCGGGAAAATGAAAGAGGATGGATTTCTTCCATAATTGCAAAAGGAACCCTAGCCTGGATCAACCCTGGCCAAAAAATCTACAAGGAAAGTTTGTCAAGAGAGAGTCGTTACTGGTTTGCATTCCTCACATCTAGACTGATACCAACATAAAATGAAACAGAGATTGCCATTAAAAAGGTGATCCTCATTACATGCATCATGACCGGTATTAAGATAGATGTAGGGGCAGTGATATATCAGGAGATAGGGATCAGGGCCACACAAACAGCTACCTCACTTCCATTCCCCTCCTTGATCACAACACTATGCAAGAAGGCGGGAATCCGAATTGAT
Source organism: Nicotiana glauca (assembly GCA_026770625.1). Lineage (NCBI taxonomy): Eukaryota > Viridiplantae > Streptophyta > Magnoliopsida > Solanales > Solanaceae > Nicotiana > Nicotiana glauca. The sequence continues at coordinate 82,578 of MU749283.1, read as the reverse complement.
GACCCTGATGACAGAAAGGGCAAGGAGCCAAGGGTCGTTGATATCACTCGCCTTAGTGATGCTATCCCAAGAGTGGTCCCAATTCAGGCACCAATTGCTGCTGAGCCATCTGATTCCCAACCTACTGAGATCCAGGCAGACACTGAGGCACCACCTCCCACACCACAACTTGCTTCCCAAACCACTACTTCCCAGCCTGCTATGGCCATCCTGGCTGCCCCTAAGCTTGTTATATTGGCTCAGCATGCCAATGCTAAAGTTGATCAACTTCTGAAAACATTGCCGAGCCTTATAAAGCAAGCCCTGACACCATGCAAACCTCCGTGGCAGCCATTCAACTGCAGCAGTCAGAATTTGAGCAGCGGTTGCAGCAACTTGAGCTGCGAGTAGAGATGATAGAGCGGGGCGAAGTGAGTGGGTTGCCCGCACTCAATATGGAGGTTTCCGTTTTGAAGGTCGAAATCCAAAAAATGCGGAATCTGAAATTCGACCTATCATCCCTCCTTCCCACAACTGATGATCTGGGTACAGGTTTGGCGCCTCCAGGTTTGGGTCTCGACTTCTCAACATTGATGACTGACTCTGTCCTTCCTACCCCTGGAGCTTCCCAAACTGCAGCTCCTCCAGCTCCTATTGTGATCCCTTCCGAGAAGGACTCCGGAGGTTCGGATAAATCGGAGGATGAGGACGATGAGGAGAGTTCAGGGTATTCAAGTGATGAAGAACCTCAAGATAAGGGCAAAAAGATTGTAGATTCCCCAGTTGTGGATGCGACTCTTGAGGAGGATGTCGGTGATGACGCGGAGCGAGCAGCTATCCTGCAAGCGATCCAGAGGTTGTTGGTAGCCCGGGCCATTCATGCAGCCCCTTTTGCCCACCCCATCATCAGTGGGTAAGGCCAGCAGTTCACAGGCTCCAGCACTTGCATCATCCACTCTTGACCAGCCTAAGTGCACCATTTCTCCAGTGCTAGCTCCTGATCCAGTTTCAGCTCCTGTGCCAGCTCCTGATCCAGCTCCAGCTCCAGCTCCAGTTTCAGCTCCCGATCTAGTGTCGACTCCCATTCTTGATCAGCCTGAGGGCACCACTCCTCAGACCGAGCTTCCATCAATCCCAGTCCACGCAGCTAAGGGTTAACCCGCCAGCATTCAGCAGCTACTGTCTCTCCTAGCACTTAGTGTTCCCCATGGAGCTTCACCTCTAACTCATCTCTAATTTTTATGCATTGGGGACAATGCATGCTTTAAGTTGGGGGTGCTCAGTGCATTGTGGGTAAATTTTTGTGTAGATATTCTTATGTGATTTTGGATATTAGAATTGGAATCGCTGTATATATGCATATCCGTAGTTTCATCATCAAACTCATGTATTTATGCGTATCTTTTGTTCTGTATATATTGGTATGACTTTTGAACATGAGCTGTGTTTTTAAATGATGATGTTAATATTAATGTCTACTTTATGCTTAAAATAGTGTTTTGTACATATGGTGTTACCCTTAACCTAAAAAAAAATTTAAAAAAAAGAAAAGAAAAACTATGTGAACACGTGCCTATGATGCAAGCATTGAATACCAAGTGTTGACTCGAAAGCATTAAGTTGTGCGAGTGAAACAATTCATGTACCATGTGAGTGTGAGTTTCTTGTGTGTATATAATTCTTGTGTGTACTTCTATCATTCAGAACTTGCTCGGTTGGTTTTTCAATGCTAAAGATAGTATGTTTGGTTGGAGGGATGACCTTAGGCATTCTGTCTTAATTGCTAAACTTCTGTGGCCTTTCAAGCCTATCTGTACATAAATAATATCACTAGTACCCAATTTGAGCCTTTAACCCTTTCTTTGGCTAACTCATCACAAACTTTTGACCTTCTTGAAAAATAACTCCCTCTTTTGAACCCGTCCCTCCTTGAACATTGTGAATGAGGCTAAAAGCCTAAGTTGGGGGTGTGGTGTGACAGTAAAAATTGGTAAGGTTGTACATTGAGAGTAGGATCATATGACTCTAAGTATCGTATTAACGCAATCATGCTCCAAAAGAAAAAAAGAAAAAAAAATGATGAGATTCGTTTGTATATATATATATATTGGAGCCTTGAACAAAAATCAAAGAGGTATGTAATGTGATTCTACATTAGGAACTAGTTGCCAATGAGGCTATGTGAGTTGAAGAGAATAAAAAAAAAATGAAACTTGTGAGTAGTGTTCAAGGAGGGTGAAGTCACTTGTACCCAAATGTTTATCCAACCCTTCCCTAAACCTAAATTACAAGCTTAAAAAGCCCTTAAGGGACCTCCAACCGGACACTCTTGAATAAGTGATGAATTAAAATAAGGGCAAGCTTATGGTATGAAAAGTTGTAGCACTTGAAGTTTTTTTTTTAGAGTGAGTGTGTTTGTGAAAAGTCTCTTGTGTTGTAATTGTAAATTTGTGATTTTGGGACATTCTTTCTAGTAAGGGTACATGAACTGTGGAGCGAAGCAAATGTTAAGCTTTTGAGTCAAATACAACTACGCTTACTTGAGGGTAGCATTTTTGTCGCATTGTCTGAGGCTCAAGATTCACAAGTTGAAAGTTTTTCTTTATTTTATGTATATATCATTTGCTCGGGAAGGGTAAAACAATTGTAAATGTATGATTGAGTAACTAGCAATGAACACCACCCGCAGTCATTATGGTTTCATGTTTTGTTAGTAGAATCTAGGATAGGCCAAGTTATTTTTGTTGCTTGAGGACAAGCAAGAGATTAAGTTGGGGGTGTTGATGTGCCGGAGAATTTCGGCACATTTACATACTATTTGCTTAGATTTTAGCTTGTTTTAATGCAAATATGATCTATACTTACGTAGTTTTGTTACTTCTACAGCACATGAGGAAGGGGAACTCAAGAAGATGGAAATAGAAGCAAAAAAAAGCAAGAAAAGAGCAAAGGTTGCACAAATGCTGGTATGTGGTCCACTATGCGATCGCAGATCACACATGCAAGCCGCATAATGGATAAAAGGATCGAAAACTGAAGCAGAGTCCTGAGCATAATTTCAAGAGAAGAATGCGGTTCAAGATGCGACCGCAGAATCAAAATGCGGTCCGCATAATGACCGCATAACCAACCATGAAGCTTACTGAAGATCAGCAATGCGAGACAAAATGCGGCCACAGATCTCAAATGCGGTCCGCATAATAGAAATGCGGTGAAGATCTGGGAACTAGGGTTTTACTCTGCGGTCTGGACGATGAAAATGCGGACCGCATACTTGTTCTGCGAAAAGAATGCGGTCGCATATCTGACCTGAAAGGGCAATTTTGTCCATTTTCTGCCCCAATTTTCGCCCCACTATAAATAGTTTTATGAACCCTTGTTGGCTCAGGTTATCTAACTTTAGAGCTACAGTCCAAGACATAAATATTCCTTCTTTTTTTGGAAGCTTTTGGGTGAAGATTCTCTTCTTTGTGAGCATTTATGACATTAAATATTGGTTGGTTTTTGTATTTTGCCCTGTGTAGCTAACTCTAAATACTAAGGTTGTGGACCCTAAATGGGTGTTATGTTAATGGGCGTTTAACATTGAATATATGTATAATGGTTGGTTGATATGTATTTACTTCGAATTCTTCATTTATTGTTGGTGGTTGCAAACATTAACAAAAGCCATTACATTCTAGCTTTACTTGGTAAAGAGGGTTAGAACTTGATAGAAGTAAATATCGATGACTCAAGGCTTTAAACCTTGTTTAATAAAATCGCTTGGGGATAAGTGGGTTTTAATTGGCATTTATTGATGATTCTTAATGGCAACTCTTTTACATTTGGGAAAATTATAAAGGGGAAATACTACTCATTTATTGGGAGATAATGGGTAGTAACTTAGACATCATTTGCATATCATAAGAACCTTCCATTAGAAATATATCATATTAACACCTGTAAACATTACATTTCATTTAAGGGAACATAACCTTGGTTGTTTTAATCCAATTGTTCACTCGTTAAATTCTACAATTAGTTGTTACTTTAAAACAAACACTTTATATTCTCTTGTCAATATGAATCATTTTCTGTTACTCTCAATCGAATAGAGATATAACTTTAGTCAAGCAACATACTGAACAAGTAACCTTTTCACACCTATTCCCTGTGGGATTCGACCCCAACCTTGTTGGGTTATTATATTTGAAACCGACCGCCTTACACTCGTTATTAAAGTGTAATTTGAGCATATCATTGTACATATTCATTTTACTTTTCGTAGTTCACTTTATAACTTCTTATGTTAGTTTTTCTTAATAGCTTAGATTTTTACTTCCGTTAGTAGCTTCTTTTAGAGTTCTTAGATTCTTGATCAATAAGCTTTTGGTTCTCTAAATGCCACGATTCTTTCCAAAGGTGGAGGTTATGTGAACTGGGTGACTCTTCCCGATGATGGATGGTGTGACAACCTTCTTAAGTGTTTGAGTGTGTTTTCTTTATGTTTTTGTGTAAATAGTAGTAATGAATAAAAGTTTCTCAGGAGAATTTCACTTGAGTCTAGCACATTTACCTTTGACCTTATGGTTAGAAATAAGTTGATTTGAAAAGAATGGTTCTAGTTGTGACCTTTAGACTTTTTTGCTGACTAAACAATCACCGATTGGCTTCTTAGAGCCATTTTTGTTGCTCAATCTTAGCTAGGGTTGTTGTGGGCCCTCAACTCTGTTCTCTTTAGCAATGCAATAGCTTGTGAGGTGAGGTATTGAATTGCAAGTCCAAGTCCCGTGCCAGTAAGTCTAGAGCTTTCCCCGAATATTTATCTAGGAAAAATTTTAAGTATAGCTCGACTTGAGAAATTATTATATTCTCTCCTTGATTCAATAACTTTAAAGAATCCACAACCCACCAAATATGATACCCCTCGTCAACCTCATTTATCCAAATTCCTTTTTGTTTTAATAACCACGATTTAAGTCCTATCCGTTATAAAATGACCCTCTCTTGGTACCCGATCTTTCCTTAGAGCAATTGGAAAAAGCATAAGTTTGGAGGAGAGACGAGAGATGTGAAAGTGATAAAAGGTACAAAATGAATAAAAGGAAAAGCCAAAAAAGTGAAAAAGAAAGTGAATAGTATAGAAACTAAAGGGCTTCAATGAAAGCAATGATGAAAGGCTTGGAATGATTAGAAAATGAGCAAAATGAATGTCAAAAACAAGAAAGAGTGACAATATGTCTCTCCAGTCCCTATGGAAGAAGAAAATGATTCAAATAGTCAAGAAAGTGTGAGCCTAAATTAGAAAAATGAAGTGCTCAAGAAAGAGGAAACCTTCATAGACCGATATATCTGTCACGACCAAAATTCCATTTTTAGATCGTGATGGCGCCCAACACCGTGGTTAGGAAAGCCAACCCTAACAACTAGTAAGTTCTCAATTATATTATTAAAGATTCCCAACATTCACTTAATTTATATTTAAAATAGTCGATAATTAACAATTTCACAACAATAGAAATACAACCCAAAAATGATAGTCTACTAATGTGTGTGCCAGGAACTAGTGTCACAACTGCTAGGGAAACTAGTAGAATATACAAAAGAATGTAACTATCTAGTGCTTGAAATAGAATAGACAGTAATAACAAAATAAGAGATTCCGGCATGCTGCTGAATGGCTCAGAAGAGGCAGCTCATCGTAGAATCTTGGTCAAATATCAAGAACGCCTGCCGGACTGATAGCTAGATGTACCTGCCTCAGATATTGTACATTTAAGTACAGAAGCGTAGTATGAGTACATAAACGATATGTGCCCAGTAAGTATCCAGTATAACCTCGAAGAAGTAGTGATGAGGGGTCAACTTCACACTTACAATAATGTAAATTAAGTGTTATGCTAAGCATGGATGTCATTAATAAATAACAGTTGGTAACAGGAAGTGACATGTTCTTTCATAGATAATATTTCAGTTAACAATCTATATTTTAAGGTATGTAAAACAATTCAAACCACAAAAAGTACCAAGTATATAGTATGCACAAATAATGTCGAAGTCGTATGCCCCGATCCAATATAAAAGTAAAGTGTGCACTACCGGAGCGTCGAACGGAAAAAACCATAGATGCATCTACTATCACGCTCGCGAATCGTACATGCAATTGGGTAAAAAATAGATAAAAATAACAAGCAGTCAATCAATAAATTATTAGGAAAACAATTATCCATAGTAATGTCAAATTTCTCTTTAACGGTTAAGAAAATGAAGTTTATCTTTATAGAAATTCATTTTCCAAGTTATATATGATTCACGTAATCTAATTTAACAATAAAGTTACAAATATGGAAAGTAAATCATGTTTTTGGGATCTAAACTACCTGGACTTAAGCATATAGTAGCTATGCACAGACTCTCATCACTTCGTGCACAAGTACCCCTCGCAATTAGTGGCAAATATTCAATTATTTCTCCTATAGGGACAATTACCTCTTACAAGGTTAGACAAGAGAAATACCTTGCTCCACGGTCTAATTTCCGGTCTAAGCTTATGCCAAAACTTTCAAATTCGCGCCAAACACTCTGAAAATATTCAAATAGCATAAAACTAATCAATATAGGCTTAAAAGTTCATATCCCAACTATTAGAGTGATTCCCCAACCGAAATTACAACATTATTAAAATTCATCCCCAGGCCCACGTGCCCGAATTCTGGAAAATTTTGAAGAAATTTGTTACCCCTAACCTAAGGATCAAGAATATCTGATTTTTACTCCAATCCATAACAAATTTCATGGTTAGATCTTCTTTTTTATCAAAATCCTAGCTTTTCCTCTAATCCCATGATTTTAACTAATCTTTGTGTGTTCATCTACCAAAAAACCAAATTAAACTCACATTAAGTAGGAATAACTTACCTCAGAAATGCTAGGTTTAAATTCCCTCTTTGGAAGCTCCCAAATCGCTCATACAATGAATGAAATATGTCAAAAATGACACATTCCCGTATTAAGTAAAGGTACTACCTTCAGCGATTTTCACACCTGCGGTTATGGGACCACATCTACGGTCACGCTTCTATGAGGAAATGTCCGCCTGTGTGGACTTGCTTGGGTTGGCTGGGAGCCGCATCTACGGTCTGGGCCTCTTCTGTGATTTTTCTTCTGTAGAAAAGAAGCCACATTTGTGGTTCCTGGGCTCCTCCCCCGGAGTCGCACCTGTGAAGGGTCGAGCTGCAGGTGCGTTTATAACAAATGCCAAGAGCTTCAGCACTTTCCAAAAATTTCTAACTCAACTCGAGCCTCGTCCAATTGACGTTTGTCGCCCCAGAGGCCATGCCCGAACATACCGACAAGTTTGAAATGATAAAATGGACTCGATCAAACCTTTGGAACACCGAAAACAACATTAAAACCATGAATCACACCCTAAACTAATTGATTCAAACTTATGAACTTCAAGTTATTCAATTTACTTATAACGCACCGAAACATACTTAAACTACTCAGATTGATACCAAATTTTGTGTGCAAGTATTAAATGACACTACGGAACTATTACCAGTCTCGGAAGCCCGTTCGGACCTTGATATCACAAAAACCTACTCCAAACCGAATTTTCAGAACTTCAAAATTCTTAAAGAACCTTTAATATTACGCGCCAAAATGCTCCGAGGTCATCCAAAACCCGATCTGGACATACTTCCAAGTCCAAAATCATCGTACGAACCTATTGGAACCTTCAAATCCCGATTTCGATCTTGTTTACTCAAAATATTGACCGAAGTCAAACTTGGCCTTTTAAGCCAACCTTAAGGAAACAAGTGTTCCGTTTTCAACCCAAACTCTTCCAATTCCCAAACCAACCATCCCTGTAGGTCATAAATCAGTAAAATCAAGTACGGGAAGTGTTATTTAAGGAAACCAGGTTCTAAAAAGCAAAACGACCTATCGGGTCATTACATTCTCTATCATTTAAACAAACTTTCATCCTCGAACGAGTTTATATTCATACCTGAAGTGCTGAATAAGTGTGAATATCTGCTCTGCATGTCCTTCTCGGACTCCATGGTTTCCTCCTCGATTGGTTGGCCCCTCCACTAGACCTTTACTGCAGAAATCCTATTAGATCTAAACTGGCAATCATGTTTGTGAATAATGGCAACTGGCTCCTCCTCATAGCCCAAGCTCTAATCTAGCTGAATAGTACTCAAGTCTAACACATGGGACAACTCGATGCGGTACCTCCAAAGCATAGACACGTGAAAAGCTAGATGAACCCTTGATGGGCTGGGAGGTAAAGCAAGATTATAAGCAACCTCCTTAACTCACCTCAACACCTCGAATGGGCTTATAAACCTTGGGTTCAACTTGACCTTCTCCCTGAATCTCATAATACCTTTCACCGACGAGACTTTCAAGAGGAACCTTCTCACCGACCATGAATGATACATTACGCGCCTTCTGATCCTCGTAACTTTTCTTTCTGGACTGTGCTGTACGAAGTCTTTCCTGAATCAACTTTACCTTTTACAATGCATCTTTCACCAAATCTGTACCATAAAACATAGCCTCCCCAGGCTCAAACCACCCGATAGGATAGCGACATTGCCGACCGTATAAAGCCTCAAATGAAGCCGTATCGATGCTCGACGGATAACTGTTATTGTAAGCGAACTTGGACAAAGGCAAGGACTGATCCCACTTTCCTACAAGTAAATCACACATACTCTAAGTATGTCCTTCAAAATCTGAATTGTCCACTCTGACTGTCCGTCGATCTGAGGATGTAATCTGTGTTGAGCTCCACACGGGTCCCCAACTCACTATGAACAGCTCTCAAGAAATGTAAAGTGAATTGAGGGCCTCTATCTGATATGATGGAAAGAGGAACACCGTGCAAAAAAACTATCTCGCGAATGTAGATTCTAGCCAATCTCTCTGAAGTATAAGTAGTCACCACCAGAATGAAATGTGCCGATTTGGTCAACCTGTCGACAAGGACCCAAACTGTATCAAACTTCCACAATGTCCGCGACAATCCAACTACGATGTCCATAGTAATGCGCTCCCATTTCCACTTAGGCATAAGCATCTGCTGAAGTAGGCCACCAAGCCTCTGGTGCTCACACTTAACCTGCTGGCAATTCAAGCACCTAGCCATGTACTCAAATGTGTCTTTCTTCATTCGCGTCTACCGATAATGCTGCCTCAGGTTACGATACCTCTATTTAGCAGCTGGATTAATAGCATACCGCAAATTATGTGCCTCATCTAGAATCCTCTCCCTCAAGCCATCGACACTAGGAACGCATAGGCGACTCGTAGAGTCGCAGATCACTATCCTTGCCAATAAAAACCTTCTTGGCACCACCCTATAACACCGTCTCTTTGAGAACTGCCAAATACAGATCATCAAACTGTGAATCCTTGATCTTCCCCAATATTGTAGACTGAGCAATAACACACGCAAGGACCCAACTGGGCTCTGAAATATCCAACCTCACGAGTCTTTAGCCAAGGACTGAATATCCAAAGCTAGTGGCCTCTCCTCTACTGAAATGAATGCAAAACTACCCATACTCTCTGCTTTCCTGCTTTAGGCATCCGTGACCATATTTGCCTTACCTGAATGATAAAGAATGGCGATGTCATAATCCTTTAGTAACTCAATCCATCTACGATGCCTCAAATTAAGATCCTTCTGCTTGAACAAATGTAGTAAGTTACGATGATTGGTATAAACCCTGTAGGACACCCCATATATATAATGCCTCTATATCTTAAAAGCATGAACAATCACGACCAACTCTAGATCGTGCACAAGATAAATCTTCTCATAAATCTAAAGCTGACGCGAAGCATATGCAATAACTCGCCGCTCCTGCATCAATACACAACCCAAGCCAATGAGTAAAGCATCACAATACACAGTATACATCCCCGAATTGGAAGGCAACACTAGGACTGGTGTTGTAGTCAAATTCGTCTTCATCTTCTGAAAGCTCACCTCACAATCATTGGACCATCGGAAGGCAGCACCCTTCTAGGTCAATCTAGTCAAAGGTGTTACTATAGATGAATAACCCTGCATGAATCGGCGATAATAACCTACCAACCCCAGGAAAATCTTGATCTCAGTCACTGAAGTAGGGCGTGGATAACTTTGAACCACCTTAATCTTCTTGCGATCCACCTTAATACCTCAATTGATACAACATGCCCCAAGAATTCTACTGACTCAAGCAAAAACTCACACTCTGAGAACTTAGCATATAGTTTCAACTCTCGCAAAATCTGAAGCACTACTCTAAAAGGGTGCTCATGCTCCCAAGGCTACATGAGTATATCAAGATGTCATCGATGAAGACAATAACAAAGGAATAAATATAAGGCCTGAACACCCTATTCATCACGTCCATAAATGCCGATGGGGCATTAGCCAAGTCGAAAGACATCACTAGGAACTCATAATGGCCATATCTAGTATGGAAAGCAGTCTTCTGGACATCTATGTCCCGAATCTTCAACTTATGATACCCTAATCTCAAGTCAATCTTAGAAAACACCCTAGCACCCTTCAACTGATTGAACAAATAATCAATGCGCGGTAACATGTACTTGTTGTTCATGGTAACCTTGTTCAACTGGCGGTAATCAATGCACATCCACAACATTCCATCCCTGTTCTTCACAAATAACACTGATGCATCCCAAGGTGATACACTAGGTCTCACAAACCCCTTTACTAATAACTCATCAAGCTGGTCCTTCAATTTTTGCAAACTCTTTTAGGTCCATACGATACGGTAGGATAGATATAGGCTGGGTACCTGGAGCCCAGTTAATGCATAAATCAATGTCACGATCTGACGACATTCTTGGAAGGTCAGAAGATAACATGTCGGCAAACTCTCGGACTAGTGGCACCAAATTAATCATCGAAGACTCTGAGGTGGTGTCCCTAACATAGGCTAGATAAGCCAAACATTCCTTCTCGACCATATGTCGAGCCTTCATAAAAGATATAACCCGACTAGATATAATAACCGGGGAACCATTCCACTCTAATATCAGTATCTCTGTATCGCTAACGTAATAGTCTTGGCATGGCAATCTAGGACAGCATGATTGAGGGATAACCAATCCATGCCCAGGATGACCTCAAAGTCAGTCATATCAAGCAACATAAGGCATGCTCTAGTCTCAAAACCACAGAATGTGACCACACGGGACCGATAGATCGAAATGTGACCATGCAGGACCGATAGATCTGATGTACTACCACAAAATTGGCCATAAGAGTGGACACATGAATAGGAGTACCCAAGGACTCACGAGGAATATCCAAAAAATGAGCAAACAGAGATGACACATATGAATAGGTAGACCCTGGATCAAATAGCACTGAAGCATCCCTACCGCAGACGAAAATAATACATGTGATAACGACATCTGAGGCTAATGCATTTGGTCTGGCCGGAAAAGCATAGAATCTGGCTGGAGTGCCGGCTGGCTAGCCTCTACCTAACTCTACCGTAGCGCGCTGACATCTCTCTGTCTGGGCTCCACCTCTAGGATGACCCCTACCAGTTTATCCCGCCTCTGGCCGGCTCGACAAGCAGTGCTGTAATCATAGGTTGTTGACGTTGTTTCACTACATTTCCCCAAAGTCCGGGGTAGGTCCTCTTCATGTAACCCGAATCTCCATACTCATAACAACCTCTTAGCACTATATACTACTGTCCTAAAGTTTGGCCTTGATGGCCTGAATACCCATTGGAGGAACTCTAAATAGCTGGTAGGCAGTATGAACTCTCTGTTATTGCACTAAAGTGGGAGTTGGAAGAACCTGGATGGCTGGCGGACAGTAAGAACTCTCTGATATGGCACTAAAATAGGGGCGCGCTAGAGCACCTCGAGGAGGTGGTTCTGTTGAAGATGGGGGCCTGCTGGGCTAACCCCTCGCAAACTGACCTCTGCCCCTATGTAGGGCACCTCTAAACTCCCCCGAGAATCGAGCTATCTTTTCCTGCTGCATCTGATCTCTACCTCTCAAATTCTAGCCCTTTAGCCTCCGAGCAATCTCCACTACCAGCTGATAAGGAGTCCTCATCTTAACCGCTCAGGCCATGTTAGCCCTAATGCCAGAATGCAACCCTACAACGAACCTCTGTACCTTTTATGTGTCAATAGAAAGTATCATAAGTACATAGCGGGATAACTTAGAAAACCTTGCCTCGTATTCGGTCACCGACATCTGACCCTACTTAAGCTTCTCAGACTGATACCATAGCTCTTCCATCTTAGAGGGTGGAATATACCTATGTAGGGAAAGTTGTGCGAAATGATCCCCAAGTAATAGGTGGAGAACCCACTAGCCTGCCGAGAACATAAGATTGCCACCATTTATGGGCCCTGGCCTCAAACTGGAAAGTAGTAGAGTCAACACCATGAGACTCTAATATCCTCATGATGTGCATTCTGTCCCTGCACCTATTAATAAAATCATGGGCATTGTCATGACGCTCGCCCCCGAATATAGGAGGGTGCATCCTAGTCCATCTGTCCAATAACTTCTGCGGATCTCCATCTGCAGCTAGTCTAGGCTTGGGTAGTACCATGGCAACTAGCTGCGCCCTATCTATGGGTAGTGTACCCAGAGTCTGATACATTGCAACTACAAGAACAGGAGCCTGAGCAGAAGTGGTCTGGGCTCCCTCTCCCGCCTTAGAACTGGCCGGGTTTTGCTGGAAATAAACTAACCTGAGTCATGGAGTCGATGAGTCGTAGCATATGGCCCCTGACCTCCTGGAAGCCTGGCACTGTCATGAAATACAATGGGGTAGGCACTGCAGCGGGCACCTTGCCATGTTTCTCAAAAATGGAATCCATGTTGGACCCATCAGCGGTGCAACTAGACTAGCTTTAGGACGCTCCCGTCCCCTACCTCAATCTGGTGCCCTCTCCCAGCCTCTACCTCGGCATCGGCATCAGCCTCTAGCAATGGGGGAGAAGCTCCTCCCGGGTTTTGAATGTCTCTCGTGCGCTTCCTCACCATATATGAGAGAATAGGAGAAGCAATTTAGTATACCATCAACTGCACGATAGAAGATGAATAAAGACTAGTTTCCTAACACCCTATAGCCTCCCAAAGATAAGTAAAGATGTCTCCGTGTTGATCTACAAGACTCTATTAGGTTTTCCCATTACTTGTGAGACTATGTGAACCTAGTGCTCTGATACCATGTTGTCGCGACCCAAATTCCATTTTCAGATCATGATGGCGCCCAACGCTGTGGTTAGGCAAGCCAACCCTAACAACTAGTGAGTTCTCAATTATATTATTAAATATTCCCAACATTCACTTAACTTATATTTAAAACGGTCGATAATTAACAATTTCATAACACTAGAAATACAACCCAAAAATGAAAGTCTACTAATGTATGTGCTAGAAACTAGTGTCACATGTACTTGGGAAAGTAGTAGTATAATATACAAAAAGAATGTAACTATCTTACTGCCTGAAATAGAATAGACAGTAATAACAAAAGAAGAGACTCTGTCATGCTTGGCTCAGAAGGGGAAGCTCACCGTGGAATATTGGTCAAATATCAAGAATGCGTGCCGGACTGGTTGCTAGATGTACCTGCCTTAGATCCTATACATTTAAGTACAGAAGCGTAGTATGAGTACATAAACGATATGTACCCAGTAAGTATGTAGTCTAACCTTGATAAAGTAGTGATGAGGGGTCGCTTTGACAATTACTAGGGTCAATAATAATGTAAATTAAGTTCTATGCTAAGCATGGATGTCATGAATAAATAACAGTTGGTAACAGGAAGTGACAACTTATTTCTTAGATAACATTTTAGTTAACAATCTATATTTCAAGGCGTGTAAAATAGTTCAAACCACAGAAAGTACCAAGCATATAGCATGCACAAATAATGACGTGGTCGTATACCCCGATCCAATATAAAAGTAAAGTGTGCGCTGCCGAAGGGTTGAACGGTGCGAATCATAGATGCATCTATTACCCTGCTCGCGAATCATACATGTTATGCGGTCAAAAACAGATAAATATATCAAGCAGTCAATCAATAATTTATCATGAAAACAAGTATCCACAGTAATGTCAAACTTCTCTTTAACGGTTAAGAAAATTATGTTTATCTTTTTAGAAATTCATTTGCCAATTTTATATGATTCATGTAATCTAATTTAACAATAAAGTTACATATATGGCAAGTAAATCATACGTTTGGGTCCTAAACTACCCGGACTTAAGCATAATAGTAGCTACGCATGGATTGCCGTCACTTCGTGCATATGCAGCCCCCGTAAATTTTGGTAATTATTTAATTACTTCTCCTATATGGACAATTTCCTCTTACAAGGTTAGAAATGACACTTACCTTGCTCTACGGTCAACTTTCCGATCTAAGCTTATGCCTAAACTCTCAAATTGGTGCCAAACACTCCAGAACTATCCAAATAGCATAAAAAGTAATCAATATAGGCTTAAAATTTCATATCCCAGCTATTAGAGTGATTCCTCAACCCAAATTACAAGAATACTAAATTTCACCCCGAAGCCCATGTGCTTGGATTCTAGAATTTTTTGAAGAAAGCTGTTACTCATAACCTAAGGATAAAGAATATATGATTTTTACTTCATTCCACAAAAAATTTCGTGGTTAGATCTTGGCTTTATCAAAACCATAGGTTTTACTCTAATCCCAAAATTTCACTAATCTTTATGAGTTAATTTACCAAAAAAACAAGTATTAAACTCACATTAAGTAGGATTAAATTACGTCACAAATGCTAGGTTGAGATTCCCTATTTGGAAGCTTCTAAATCACCTAAACAATTAATGAAATGTGTAAAATAGCACATTCCCATATTAAATGAAGGCACTGCCTTCAACGATTTCCACACTTGCGGTTAGGGGACCGTATCTGCAGTCTTGCTTCTATGAGGAAGTGTCTGCATCTGCTGTCTGGGGCCGCTTCTGCGGAAAATGAGTCGCATCTGCGATTCTTGGGCTCCTCCGCTGGGGCCGCACCTTAGAAGGATCAACCGCTTCTGCGGTCTCGCACCTATGGCTGGTTAACCACAGGTGCAGTTATGACAGATGCCTGGAGGTTCATCTCCTTCCAAATATTTCTAACTCAACTCGAGCCTCATCCAATTGACGTTCGGGGCCCTTGAGGCACCGCCTTAACATACCGAAAAGTTTCAAATGATAAAACTGACTTGCTTGAACCCCCGGAACACCGGAAACTACATTAAAACTAGGAATCATACCCTAAAACCAATTGATTCAAACTTATGAACTTCAAGTTCTTAAATTTACTTCTAACACGTCGAAACGTACTTATACTACTCATATTGATACCACATTTTGCGTGCAAGTCTTAAATGACACTATGAAACTATTCCAATCTTGGAATCCTATTCGGACCTCGATATCACAAAAACCCACTCCAAACCAAATTTTAAGAACTTTAAAATTCTTAAAGAACCAACTTTCACTATTACGCGCCCCAATGCTCCCGGGTCATCCAAACCTCGATCCAGACATGCGCCCAAGTTGGAAATCATCATACGAAGCTGTTGAAACCTTCAAATCCCGATTTCCAGGTGGTTTACTCAAAATATTGACTGAAGTCAAACTTGGTTTTTAAGCCAACCTTAATGAACCAAGTGTTCCGATTTCAACCCAAACTCTTCCTATTCCTGAACCAACTATCCCCGCAAGTCATAAATTAGTAAAAGCAAGTACGAAAAGTAGTTTTTTTAGGGAATGGTGTTCTAGAAAGTAATACGACCAGTCGAGTCATTATAATATCCTACCTTGAACCAAAAGCCTTCATTACCTTCCCGCAAAAGGCCAAGAGAGCTTTCATTAGGTGTGATTTACATAAGGGGCAAGCTTATTGTACTTAGATCCGAACTTGTGACCTTCATTTGAGAGAGATGAGCATAATTTTACACAATCCTTGTTCTTAGTGCTATAATCTAAAGTGAGATTTGCTTATAGAGATAGAGGAGAAAGAGTTTGGGTTCCACAATGACCTATATAGTAGAGCGAGCTTCCTTGATGAGTTAAGTCAACTCTTGATGCTCTTGTGTCGCACTAGAGCTATGTTACTAAAATGGTTGTGTGTTGTTGATAATATATTTTATGTTGAGGGTAATTGTTAGTTCCAATTGATGGTTGATGAAGTCACCTTAGGAAAGCTGAAATTTTCCTTTCTTTTTTCATGTGGAGGTGGGAATTACTTTGTTTGCTTGAGGACAAGCAAAAGCTTAAGTTTGGGGGAGTTGATAACTATGGATTTTAGCCTATCTTATGCTCTCTTTTACTGAGGTTTTTGATAAAAAAATGTGTAAAAGTATTCCCAAAAACTGACTTAATGTTCTTGTCTGCAGGGTTTGGTCAAAATAAGGCAAAGAAGCCATAATCAACTCATGAAGGAGTGAATCTTGCACAAATCCAAGGCTAGGACTAGGCCGCTGACTGCGATGGAAAAGAACGGCCACGTGAGTACTACCGCTAAGTCGTTCACAAATATGAGGCACGCGAAAGTAAAGTTCAGAGAGGCTAAATTGAGCACAAGTGCTACTGCTGACCGCAATGGAAAATCGCGACCGCGAAATATCTGACGCGACCGCGGTGGTATTTCCATTGAGAGATGTTATTGAAGATTTTGAGACTCTACAAGTCTTGCTAAATAAAAGAACCGGTTCGTGTCCAATTATGCGACCACGATAGAAACACACGCAGATGCATATGAAAATATGCTATCCGCAAAGCCAAGTCCATCTTAGGCCCAGAATTGAAGAAACCAAGACCGTGCTCGCTATTGCGCGGCCGCAAAAGTCCAAGCGCGGACGCACTTATTTTTAAGCATCCGCAAATTCTCCAAAGGGGCATTTTTTTCAAGAATTTTTAGTTGTGTATAAATAGATCTTTTTGACATTTTTAGGGTAAGTTTTATTGAGGAGAAAACGTGAACGGCTGATTTTTACCTTTTTGAGTAATTTTAGAGTAGATTCATCTTTAATCTTTAGACTTTCAACTTGTATTTGAATATTATGGATTATATTTTATCTTTATATTTGTTTTTTGTTGTTATTATAAGTATTTAAACCTATAGCTAGGGTTGTGACCAAACTCTAGTGTGGGTATTTAATGGGTCTTGTATTTTCGGGTTTAATTGTTTATGGGTTAGTGATATTTAGCTTGATTCATGATTTAATTGTAGAATTAGTGGTTGCAAACACTAATTCATGCCTTTATGATTTAGACTCTTATTGAGAAAGAGGGACTAAGTCTAGGAAAATTAGGCTAACAAGGAATTGTGGTGCATTCAAGAGATTGATAGACCCAATTAAAGGGTTAAACCTAGAGATAGTAATACCCAACTTGAAAAAGTCAAATTGGGCAAAGTCACATGAACTACTAAGAGGAATAGAGTGAGAACTTATGTGTGACGGTTATATCACGACCCCAATCATAACAAGCTTGCCTTAAATTCTTGATACCCGTTAGATATCCACCTCGGTGGAAGTCATTACCCGTCCCTTTTAATCCTTGGAAACAACTAACAAATTTATTGTACTTAGCTCTACCTATTACATGCTATAGAAGTGGAATTAGAAGTAGGGGACAAAATCAACCATTTGTGGAAGTGCAATTAAGAGCAAAACCCGCATCTCTACTCGGATATAAACCTAACTCTAAACTAATTAACTCCATGTGGATTTGATCCCGACCTTTGTTAGGTAAAACTGCATCGACCATCCTTGCTACTATATAGTAGTGTAGGTTTGGAACCGATCACTGCACAACGATAAACACGAGAAACTAGAGAGATAACAAAAGAAAGTTACAAGTACTCAAGAAGGAAAAGACTTAGGGGATGAGCTTCACTTTTTAGGGAACTGTAGAAATTTGGAGAAATGAGGTCTTCGGTTCTCACCCGAACAAAATTTTCCTGCCAACCTCGATCTCGATCTTCATCGATGCTTGAGAATAGAGCTTTACTTGCTCGGCGAACGAGCTTGATCAACCCCCTTTAAAAAATGAGATACTATAGAGATGAAACAAATGGTCTAGGTTGAACCGAGGTGCTTTGGTGTTGTTTACAAAGTGGCGGAGGAAATTTACTGTCCTCCAAAATGATGTATGAATCAACCCAAGGTAGACCTAGTACCTTTTGCCGAAGGCGAGGATGATAGGGTCAACCGGGGCAAGCGTAAAGGGTAAGTGTAAAAACTCAGATACCCCTCCACATGAGTGGTGATATCTTTGTTGGGCCCAGTAATTACCACCTCCTTGCCCTCCCAGTTACAGTCCGCTTGGACTGTCAGGAGAGTGTCCTCGATAAACGAGCATATGTACCTCCATGCTCCATCGCCTCGGTCTTGTTTACTTGAGGCCTTCTCGACTTTGAAGTCATTTTCAATAGAGCAACTCTGTAAGAAAAATCTTCAATAGAGGCTCTAATACCACCTCGGGAACGACTACCTCGACATTAGTGGTTGGGTTGGAAGTTGAAGGGGAGGTTTTTTATAGCACGGATTTGAAAGTTATTGCCATCAAAATCTTAAAAATATGAAGGTTTGGAGATGAGAATGAAGATTTAAAGATGAGATGAAGATATGAAGGTCTGGGTTGAGGATTCAAAGAAGAAGTACGAAGATTTGAAGATAAAGCTATGAAGTTCTAAGAAACAATATATGAAGATTTGAAAAGGATAAAGTTAAGTGAAAAATTCGAGGGTAAATCAAAAAGCTCTGGAATTGGAAAGTGAAAAAAATGAAAAAGGGTTGGAGTTTTTGTAGAGGGAAACTAATCAATGAGTGATGTTTCGAATTCGAGGACAATCAACCAGCGGCTGACTTATGTCTGAAGTCAGAGTAAAATGACTGATGGGATATTTCGTTGACCCGTCAACTCGATGGTAACTTACGAAGGAAGGAACAACGTTAATTTATCGCTTCCCATCGCTTTGATAAATCTTCTCTCTAGAAAACGAGTGGACTAGCAGTGTACGGGCTAGGGGCAAAGCTTTACCCTATTTTTCCGATGAGATAACGATGGGGATGTACAGATCGGCGTGATTATAATAAAGGCCAGAAACCAACCTCGTATCGAGGCCCAAAAAGTGAATAATGAATCTAAGGCCGGACAAGGTAAAGCAGTGCACCCCAGACCGAGTACAACTTCTGGACTTGGGAGACGTGGTGAAAGGTACGCATGACGGATAGAGGGCCGTTATATTCGCCTTAAACTTGATATTACGGCGCTAATCTTATTCAGTATCACTTATGGATCAATAATTATCGTAAAAAGAAGATATTTACTTTTTTAGACTTATACTAGGGCTTAAATTCTCTTACTATAAGAAATGGAAGTTTTTCTTGAGTATGACATATTGTAACACGCAATTCAAAGCTATTAGAAAATTTAATATTGTCTTCTAACTACTGTTCAAGTCATTACTTGTTTGTTCTTTTCTTTATTCATGTTCGATCTTTCACCTAGGGTCCGATCGAGGACGAATTTCACTGTTTAATCTAAGATCAAGCTTGGTTATCGCATTGCAATTGGTTTGTTCGTTTATTTTGTCTTTAGTTCATCTATCTGTTATTTTTAATTGCTCGTATTGAATTAAACCGTGTATCCTTTAAACCACGTATAAAATTAATTGCTTCTCATTTTTGGGTAAACAATTTGTGCTGTGTTTCCTTCTCTCAAAATAATATGGAGTAAAATTTATCTAGGTTAAAATTACTATTAGCTCTGTTTTATTTTACGTGATATTAGTTAATTATTTGTTTGTGTAAGAAGTCATATTTATTTAGATATCGTTTAATTTTTAAATTTAAAAATAGTTTAAATTTTAAACTTTTAATTTTACCCTTAATTAATGAATTACTTTTATAATACACAAATATCATAATATATTTAAAATCACAAATTCTGAAAATCATTCTTTTATCGTTTAAAATTCAAATCGAATAAAAAACATAAAGTATCTTTTTCTTGAGTTGTTTACGAGAAGTTTCATGAACAAATGTATAAGAAGACTAATTAAATTAACGTAACTCATAAGATTAAATTGATATATTTCAGAAGTTTAATTTGCTAATTTGAATAACATATTCTTGTAATGAAACAAAAAAGAAGAATATTGCAAAGAAAGAGAGAGAATTCTTATTGATTTGGGATGAACTACAATGGAATAGGACCCTCTATTTATAGGAAAAGAGTGACTAAGCCACCAAGTAAATCTCTAAAATCTCTCTAAAATATAGATATTTACCTTAAATACAATTCAATTTATAACACTCCCCCTTGAATGTCTATCTAACATATAATGCGCCTCGTTAAAATCTTAACTAAAATAAAACCAAGTGGGAAAAAAATTCTTGAGATGGAAAAAGAGTACACATGTTTAGTAATACGCATTTAGGATGCCTTGTTAAAAATCTTGCTAAGAAAAATATCAATTCACATCCTTGAGCTTTCACATCCCATTCTTGTACAATAATTTCTTGAAGGTTAATGTCGGTAGAGATTTGGTGAACAAATCAGCTATATTATCACTTGAACGAATCTATTGCACATTGATACACTATTCTTTTGAAGATTATCCGTGAAAAAATAACTTTGGTGAAATGTATTTTGTCCTATCTCCTTTTATGAATCCTCCCTTCAATTGGGCTACGCATGCCGTATTATCTTCATACAAAATAGTGGGTAGTTTTTTCCACTTCAAATAATATTTGTCTCTAATAAGATGTATAATAGACCTCAACCACATACATTATCGACTTGCTTCATGAATAATAATTATCTCAGCATGACTAGATAAAGTAGCCACGATTGATTGCTTAGTCGATCACCAAGATATGGCAGTGCCTCCAAATGTAAACACATAGCCTGTTTGAGATCGAGTCTTGTGTGGGTCAAATAAATACCCAGCATCGTCATACCAACAAGATTGGGACAACAATTATTGTAATAAAATAAGCTCATATGGTAGTCCCTTTTAGATACCACAATATGTGTTTGATTCTATTCCATGTCTCCTTGTGGGAGCAGAGCTATGTCTTGCTAAGAAATTAAATGAAAAATTTATTTTAGACCTTTTTTTATTAGCAAGATACATTAGTGCACTATTTTCACTAAGATATGATACTTCAGGACCAAGTAACTTTTCACTCTTTTCTTGAGGTCGGAATAGATCTTTATTCACATCAAGTGATCGAACAACCAATGGAGTACTTAATGGATGTGCTCCATCCATGTAAAATTATTTCAGTACCTGTCATGAACCCAGTTCGCCCTCCGTGAACTATCGTGACGGCACCTAGTCTTTACAACTAGGTAAGCCTAATAATTTGCGAAAAAGGAACAACACATAAAAACTAGAAGAACTGCGGATAAAGTAATAAAAATCGAAGATAATAAATATAAAAGTATTTTAAGATGCCACTCGGCATATACAATACAAGATCTCAAAATCGAAAAACTCCAAAAACCCAGAATTCCAAGAATCACAATCTACAAATACGACAAAATGCTCTAACTCCGGAATGTCTAAATGAAAAGAAAAGATAGAAGGGCTATCACTACAAGAGATAATGGAAAGGGACTCCTCGGTTCGCAAATGCGGCAGATATACCTCTAAGTCTCTGGAGAATTACCTCACCTCAAGGGTAGTAGGGATGAGTCGAAGTACCTGGATCTGCACACGAAAAACATATGCAGGAAAGGGCATAAGTACACCACAGCGGTACCCAGTAAGTGTCAAGCCTAACCTCGGTCGAGTAGTGACAAGAAAGGTTAGGGACCTGCCGGTCATATACAAAAATACATAAGGAAAAAGAAGCAGTATTAAAGTAACATAGGGTTATAAGAGTAGCAATTACTAAAACAGAGACAAAACAATCACAAAAGGAAAACAACTCGACACAGAGAGAACAACCGGGGATCTCTCAGGATACCGTCCTGTAATCCCCAAATATAAATATTCAGTAGATCTCCTGGGTGTCGTCCCACAGTCAAACTCATAGTGTGCGGGGATCTACCATTATCCCGATCTGTAGTTCCAAATATAAATATCCAATATTGGGGGAATCTACTGGGTTCAGTCCATAGTTCCAATATAAATGTGCAGGGGGATCTACCAGAATACAAATCCGTAGTCCCAAAGTAAACATGCAGGGGATCTCCCGGGATATCATCCCGTAGTCCCAAAGTATACACACAGCAACAACACAAAAGAATATTCAATTCAATCCAAATTTTCATAGCTATAATAAATAGGTATTTCTAACCTAGCATGCTGCGCAGAATTCACATAAAGCAGTTTGAGCAAGTAAAGCAATTAGGTCAATTAGACATGTTTTCCTAAGCTAACTAGGCTTATATTACAAGTAGTATAAGCAGGGAAGCAAAACACAGTTATATTTACTCAAGGAAAACATGATTTTTAACAATTAGCATATGTACGCACTCGTCACCTCACGTACAAGGCATTCCACATATCAATAGTACCAAATCCTAAGATGAGTTCCCCCATATAAGGTTAGGTAAGCCACTTACCCCGAACCAGATCAATCAACTCAATACCACGTTCTTGTCATGAGTATCCGACTCTAAATGGCCCAAATCCAATTGATATCTCTGAAAATACCTAAAAATCTTGCTCAAATATGAGCTCCCAAACTCTAGTTTTGATAAAAATGAATAAACCCTCGATTTTGAAATCTTATAATCTGCCCAGGTAATTCCTTCTTCGCGAACGCGGAAAGCCCATCGCATTCGCGAAGCACAACTTTGCTTGGCCCAGAATTCCTTCATCACAAACATGAAGCGTTAAGCTTCCACCAGCCCCAGCTCCTTTTCGTGAACATGAAGAAGGAAACTAGAGCTTGAGACATGCTACATTTTCTGCAATTCCTCAAACATGCATTTGATCCATTCAACAACCCGAAACTCACCCGAGGCCCTCGGGATCTCAACCAAAAATGGCCAACATATCCTAAAACATTATTCAAACTTGTTCCAACCTTCAGAACGCTCAAAACAAATATCAAAGCACCAAATTAATATCGAATTCAATCCTAAAAACTCCAAAAACTCTCAAATTCCACTTTCAATAAAAAGTCTATCAAACCTCGTCTAAATGACCTAAAATTTTATAAGCACGTCATATTCTAAGCTACGGAGCTACTCAAACTTCAAAAATACCATTCTGGCCCCAATATCAAAATCTCACTATTGAACCAGAAACTTCAAAAATTCAAATCTCGACATTTCAAGCCTAGATACGCTACGGACCTCCAAAACACAATACAAACACGTCCCTAAGACTGAGATCATCCAACAGAGCTAATGGAACTAGCGAAATTCTATTCCGGGGCTTTCTTCACACTGCTCTGAATACGGTCCAAATTCTAAAGCTTAAGCTCTCTTTTAGGGACTAAGTGTCCCAAAACACTCCGAAACACATAATAAATCATCCCGACAATCAAAATAGCAAAAACAATATGGGGAAAGCAATTAATAGGGGATCAGTGCATTAATTCTTAAACGACCAACCGAATCATTACAATATCCTTTTAATGTAGGCAGATTGATGAACAAAAATCCCGTTTACCAAATGTTCAATTTGCAAACCGAGATATAATTTTGTTTTTCCGAGATGTTTCATCTCGCATTCCATCTTTAAATAATTAATTGCCTTTTGGATTTCATAGGAGTTCCAATAAGGTATATGTGATCAACATGTATAGCAAGTACAACAAATTTCGATGTTGTTTTCTTGATAAAAAATATAGACAAATGGCATTATTTATATAGGAGGTGATCAACATGTGCAAATAGCATCACCATCTAGGCAATAGCAGCAGATGGAAATTTTTCCACCGGCACTCACCATCGTGGCAAAAACTGGGCACCAACTTCAGCACCCATATAGTCCAACGATTAGTTTGGAGGAATGGAAATTATTGGATGCACTCGATCAGCGTGGGCAACAGTAGCAATGTGAACCTTCCAATTTGCAGCAGCAAGTGGTTCATGTGCTCGAAGCAACACCACCAGTACAACAACAGCTGATTGAAAACAAATCCACCATGCACCAGTTAAGTACACCAAAGACAACAACAGGGAATAAAAAGAAGAAGGTAAAGCAGAAGCAGATTGCAGCAACTCCTGTGCATTGTGAACAGTTCGTTGAGGATCCCATGATCAAGAAACCTTTGGTTACTTTGTCAAATAAATTCAGCTGCTCAAATTTGAAAAAGGAGCAAGAATATGGTCTTAAACTAAAGTTTTAATTTGCCAACCATCATGTGGAAAGAGTTATCAAGGATGATCTTCAAATGCTAAACTTTAAATGGAAATTTAAAGAACAAGTTGGATGCCCCAGATTTCATTCCAAGTAAGCTTCATTGTGGCACATGCATTCACTACCTAGATACCTCACCAAATACTGTGGAGTAACATATTGGAACAAGCAAAGCAGGTGCTATCAGGATGAAAATTGCAATAAGGTCCAACAAGGAAGCAATTGTTAGGCGACTTTCAATGAGAGTTGCCAAACAAAAGCAGGCTGCCCCAACTACATCAACGAGGTCCAACCGTTCAAAAAAAGAAATGATATTTTTTGAATACATTTTGAACATGGTTTAGGCAAACAACAAATAATTACAAATTCAAGATTTTACAAGTTTGGAAACGAAGGGACAAGAATCAAATTGGTACTACATTTTATTCTAACACTTTCTTAGTATTCTCATCTATAATATCATCACAGATTATATTGTAAACTCTGTGATGATCTTAGAATACTTGGTCCTTTCAAGTTTATATTTTTTACATGCTTGTTAGTAGGCAAGGTTTGCAAGCATCAATAGGATTAATAAGGTAAGGTTTAGCCCGGTTTGTGTTATATGGGTAACAATACCGGCGCTATTGTCCCCCTTATTTATACTTTTCCTAATTATTGTATTTTTCTTTTATGTTGTAAATATAAACTATCCCTAGGCGCTTGCCTAGTGGTTTGCCAAAAAAGCCTTAAAATAAAAAAAATATATATAAACATCCTTTAATAAACACTCACAAAGACAAATATCCCACATTCATCTTGATTGCTCTGGGCTATACAAAGATCTTTGCAATTTCATTGAAAATATTTTCTAGGACTTTGAGTTATATCATCAGGCATTTTAAATCTCCTTGGAATTGTGATGACCCAAAGGGTCATCACCTATTTTCTTATCCATTATGTACTTCTAAGGCCTTGAAAACCTTATTTAGAGATACCTCGATTTACGTGCACAGTCCAGACACATAGTCGGAAAGCTTAAATGTGAATTTCTATGAAAAATGCAAAATTTTGGTGTTAAAATGAATAAATTTGAATTTGGTCAACATTTTGGGCAAACGAACCTGGACCTATGATTGGACAGTCCCGAAGGTCCGCAGGAAAATATGGGACTCAGGTGTATGCCCGGAATCGAATTCTGAGGTCCCGAGCACGAGAAATAAATTTTTAAACAAAATTATTTTTCTGAAATTGTTAAGGAAAATTGAAATAAAAATTGATTAGAACGTGTTGGTATCTGGCCCGTATTTTGGTTCTGGTGCCCGGTACAGATCTTATATGTGATTTAAGATATTAATTTAAAGTTTGGTTGAAATCAGACGTCGTTTGATATATTTCAGGCTTAAAGTTCTAAATATGAAAGATAATGAAGATTGAGGAACAACTAATGATTTTGAGGTTTGATTCATTGTTTTGATGTTATTTGGTGATTTGATCGCACGGTTATGTTCGTAGGATGTTGTTGAGTTAGTGCATGTGTTTGGTTAGGAGCCCCGAGGGCTCAAGAGTGTTTCAGAGGTGTTTTAAACTTAGAAAAATTGTAGATTTGCTTTAGCTGTTGCAGACCCAGTTTCTTCTACGCGTTTGCGATGCTCTAGTTTTTCCTCCCTTGCGTTCGCATCCCTACACTCATGTTCGCTTTGGGTTATTTGACCTTGAGGTCTTAGCGTTAACTTTCTCATCGTGTATGCATTAATACTTTCGCGTTCGCGTAGTTTATAGGATTCCTTCATCGTGTTCGCCTGACAACCCACGCATTTGCATAGAACAAATTTCTGGACTCCAGCCTTTTACTCTTTGCATTTGCATTCTTCAGCTCGCAAACGCGATGGTTCGTAAGTTCTACACTTCGCGAACGCGAAGGACAATTTCGCCCAATTGTATTTTTAATTTCCAAAATAGTGTTGTAGTGGGATTTTCATAATCATTCACAAACTCCTTCTTCTCCAAGGTTCTTAGGCGTACATTGAAGCTATCCTTCACCAAATACTTCTTGGGTTAGTAATCCTTGCTTGTTTCTTTCCATTTTCTTCAACATCTAATTAATACTTGAGCCTAAACATGTAATTAAGGGTAAAAATTGGGGATTTGGGTAGAGTAAGGGCTTTTTGATTTTTCTTGATTTAAACCTCGTTTTGGGGTCGAATTTGAAAACAAATTATATATTCGGGCTCGTGGGTGAATGAGTGATTTGATTTTGGTCCGAACCTAGTGTTTTGACCAAGCGGACCCAAGGTCGATTTTTGGGATTTTGGGAAGAAAGCTTGGAAATCTATAATTAGGCATTGGGTTTAATTTGTTTAGCAAGTATTTATGTTATGATGTCATTATTGTATAGATTTGATTTATTTGCAGCCGAATTCGAGAGGGAAAGCGGTTAATGTGGATTGAATAGGCTGTGGAAGTTTGAGATAAGTGTTTGGTCTAACACTAGCTTGAGGGATTAGGAGTTGAGTCCTATTTGCTATGTGGTAATTTTCGAGTACGACGTATAGGCATGGTGACGAGTATCTATACGTTGGTGTCTAGCATGACCATGAGTCTTTAAATTATGAATATCTTGATTTTGTTGTATTTATCTTTACTCGGTGATGATTCCTATTTGTTGTGAAAAGCTTGTTAAAGGAAATTGTGACATATGAAAATGGAGGAGCCCTGGCTCAAGTTATATTGCAATTGTGAACGTATATGAAATGGTTGAACACTTTAGAGCATTAGCTTAAGTGGTAAAGTAAGATGTGAAATAAAAGTGAAAGAAAGAGAACTAGTATTTAAATTATTCCCTTGCCGGGATATTGTTGTTTGTTAGTTATTTTCCCTTGCCAGGACGTTGAGATTATTGATGTTGTACCCTTGCCGGGATTTAATTGTTTCAACAGTGTTTCGTTGCCGGGATTTCTACTGCTATTTTGTCTTGTTTATTCCCTTGCTCTTGTTTGTGATTGTTGTTTGGGTGAGGAAGAGTGTTAAAGCACGAAGGGAGATGCCGTGCATTGTTTGCTTATTGTGAGGAAAGAGTGTAAAGCATGAAGGGTGATGCCGTGCATTGTTTGCATATTGTGAGGAAAGAGAGTAAAGTACGAAGGGTGATGCCGTGCTGCATGATGTGCCGTTCCATGCCATTTCTATTGATTATATGTAAGGAAAGAGAGTAAAAGCATGAAGGGTGATGCCGTGCATATTTTTATATTTATTTGCTTGGTGAGGATGAGAGTAAAAGCATGAAGGGCGATGCCATGCACATTTTTATAATTATTTGCTTGGTGAGGAAGAGAGTAAAAGCACGAAGGGTGATGCCGTGCACAGTTTTATCATTAATTGCTTGGTGAGGATGAGAGTAAAAGCACGAAGGGTGATGTCGTGCACTTGTTGATTTCTGATTCTTTATTGATGTCTAGCTATGCTGTTTTCTTTCGTTATTTGGTGATTTTTATTTGGAGTTGTTATTTTTCCCCCACAGCATGCTCCCCTTCCATATTGACTGGTAAATCTCTGTATCTTGATTTCATTGTATAGGTGTGTTTGTGTGTGTGTGTGTGTGTATATACATATATATATATATATATAACTGCACGTGTTTAAGTGATAGTCCGATCTAGCCTCGTTACTACTTCACCGGGGTTAGGCTAGGCACTTACCAGCACATGGGGTCAGTTCTGCTGATACTACACTTTGTTCTCTTTTTGCACAGATCCAGGCATTGGACAACAGCAGTAGCATGGGAGTTGGTCTTCAGTCCAGCGAGACACCGAGGTAGCCTTGCAGGCATTAGCAGGCCCGGCGTCTCCTCTTTCTTTTATTTTAGACTATTATCTCATATATTCGAGACAAACAGTTTGTACTTTATTTCAAACTATTTTTTTGGTACTCTTAGTGGTTCGTGAGTATATGAAACTAGTTCTTGGGTAGAGATTTTGTTAATTTCCCGCATTATTGTTCAGATTCTTTAATTTAAGACTTTCGCTTATTTACTTTATCCCATTGTTTCATGATATTACTAATAGCTGTTAAAAGAAGTAAATCAGTTAATGAAAAAGGTAGTCAAGGGTTGGCTGCCTAGCTCGCATTAGTAGCTGCCATCACGACTCCCGGGAGTGGGAATTCCGCGTCATGACAAGTTGGTATCAGAGCTCTAGGTTGCATAGGTCTCACAACTCAAGGACAAGCTTAGTAGAGTCTAAGGGATTGGTACGGAGATGTCTGTATTTATCCTCTAGAGGCTACAGAGTTAGGAAACTTTTACATTTGTTCTTTCTTGTCGTATGGTTTGGTTTCTCAATGCTAATTTAATTTCTACTCTATTCTTTCGCAGATGGTGAGAATACACGCTTCCTTATCTTCTGATAAACAGTTCGAGCCCCAGGCTACTCCTGCTAGGGGCAGAGGGCGAGGCTGTGCTAGAGGCTGAGGTAGGGGCAGAGCTCAGCCCCGAGCAGCAGCGCCAATGGCGGAGCCTCAGTTTGACTTCGATGAGGAGGTTCCGGCCCCAGCCCCAACAATTTCAATAGGCCCAGCTCAGGTCCCAGAGGGGCTTATTGCTACCCCAGTTCTTCAGGACGCTATGGTCCGATTGGTGGGTCTTATGGAGAGTGTCACTGGAGCAGGTTTGCTTCCTGTAGCACCAGTCGTCTCTCAGGCTGGAGGAGGGGCCTAGACTTCTGCTACTCGTACTCCAGAGCAGGTAGCTCCTCAGATTCATACTCTAATAGTTCAGCCAGTTGGAGTTGTTCAATCGGGTGTGGTAGCCTAGGCCGGTGATGGGGTAGCTCTGATTGCCGATGCTTTTTGGAGGATGGATAGGTTAACCAAGCTATTCACTATTATCTTCAGTGGTGCATCTACCGAAGATCCTCAGGATTATTTAGACAGCTGCCACGAGGTTCTTCGAAATATGGGTATTGTTGAGACCAATGGGATTTATTTCGCTACATTCCAGTTGTCTGGATCCATCAAGACTTGGTAGAGGGATTATTGTTTAGCTAGACCAGCAGGATCTCCAGACTTGACTTGGGAGCACTTCGCGCATGTATTTCTGGAGAAGTTTCTCCCTATTACACAGCGAGAGGCCTATCTGAGGCAGTTTGAGCATTTCTATCAGGGATCCATGACGGTCTCCCGGTACGAGACCAGGTTTATTGAGTTGGCCCACCATGCTATTGTTATGCTCCCCACTGAGAGGGAAGAGACAGTTTATTAATGGACTCATTCAGCCTATTCGTCTCCAGATGGCCAGAGAGGCTGGGAGCAAGATATCATTTCAGGAGGAGGCCAATGTGGACCGGAGGATTGAGATGGTATTGTCACAGGGCGGTAGTCATAGAGCAGACAAAAGACCCCATATGTTAGGCCAATTCAGTGGTGCCTCGTTTGGAGATAGAGATTTGTATGGTAGGGGGTCAGCCTTCTAGGCATTTCCAGTCAGCCCTCTAGGTTTCTCAGGGTGCCCTAGGAGGTCGTGGTTCTCACGTGCACTTTTTTTATCAGTAGCCATTCAGTGCACCGCCAGCTCCTATTAGTGTACCGCCATTTCAGAGTTACTGTGGTGGTCATTCAGGTCGATAGGGCCAGCAGACTCAGCAGCCGAGGACTTGTTACACTTGTGGTGACTCGGGCCATATTGCTAGATTTTACCCTCGAGCGCCGAGTAGTTCTTAGCTCTAGGGTTCTCGTGTCATGGTTTAGGCACCAGGTGTTCCACAGCTCGCCCATCCAGCTAGGGGTGGGAGTAGAGGTGCCAGAGGTATAGGTAGAGGTCATAAAGGTAGAGCTCAAACCGCTAGAGATGGATGCCAGCCAACAGCAGGCCGTCCCAGAGAGGTAGATCAAAGTGGTGGGGCCCAACCCTGATGTTATGCTCTTTAGGCTAGGCCTAAGGCAGATGATTCAGATGCAGTTATTACAGTTACGGTTCTGGTATATGATAGAGATGCTTCAGTGTTGTATGATCTGGGTCTACGTATTCATATGTGTCATCCTATTTTGCCCCATATTTGGTCATCCTTGTAATGCATTGGGTATTCCTGTTTATGTGTCTATGTCGGTGGGTGATTCTATCGTGGTCGATCGAGTCCATCGTTCTTGGGTTATGGTTCTTGGGGGTCTGAAGACTCGTGTAGATTTGTTGCTTTTAGACATGGTTGACTTTACTATTATATTTGGGATGGACTGGTTATCACCCTATCATGCTATCTTGGACTGCCATGCCAAGACTATGACCTTAGATTTACCAGGTATGCCTCGTTTAGAGTGGAGAGGGACTCCTGGTCATTCTACCGGCAGTGTTATATTCATATATGAAGGCTTGGCACATGGTCGAGAAGGGGTGTTTGGCCTATTTAGCCTATGTTTGGGATTCCAGTGTTGAGGTTCCCTCTATTGATTCTGTGCCCATTCTTTATTAGTTCCCTGATGTTTTTCCTTTAGACCTGTTGGGTATGCTACCTGACAGGGATATTAATTTCTGCATTGATCTGGTTCCGGGCACTCAGCCCATTTCTATCCCACTATATTGCATGGCCCCACTGGAGTTGTAAGATTTAAAGGAACAGTTGCAGGATTTGATTGAAAAGGGTTTCATTAGACCCACTGTCTCACCTTGGGGTGCGCCAGTGTTATTTGTCAAGAAGAAGGATGGGTTAGTAAGATTGTGTTTTGATTACCGGCAATTGAACAAGGTAACGATCAAGAATAAGTATCCACTGCAGATGATTGATGATTTGTTCGACCAGCTTCAGGGTGCCAGGTTATTTTTCAAGATTGACTTGCGATCTAGCTACCATCAGTTGAGGATTAGGGCATCCGATGTCCCTAAGATAGCTTTTTGCACTCGGTATGGGCATTATGAGTTCTTGGTTATGTCATTTGGGTTGACTAATGCCACAGCAGCCTTCAGGCCTTTTTTGGACTCGTTCATGATAGTTTACATTGATGATATATTGATATACTCCCGCTGCCAGGAGGAGCACGAGTAGCACCTTAGAGTGGTTCTTTAAACTCTGAGGGATAATCAGTTATATGCAAAATTCTCCAAATGTGAATTCTGGTTGGGTTCAATTGTATTTCTGGGTCATGTCGTATCAGTGGAGGGTATTCAGGTGGACCTAAAGAAGATTGAGTAAGTCAAGAACTGGACTAGACCAGCATCAGCTATAGAGATTCGAAGTTTTTTGGGGTTGGCAGGCTACTATAGATGGTTTGTGGAGGGGTTTTCATCTATTGCAGCCCCGATGAACAGATTGACCCAGAAGGGTGCCTACTTCAGATGGTCAAACGAGTGTGAGGCAAGCTTTCAGAGGGTCAAGATAGTTTTGACTACGGCACCGGTGTTGGTTTTGCCCATGGGTTCAGGGCCTTATATAGTATATTGTGATGCTTCCCGCATTGGGTTTGGAGTATTACTGATGCAAGATGGTAAGGAATGGCCTATGCTTCGAGGCAGTTGAAGATTCATAAGAAGAACTATTCGATTCATGATTTGGAGTTGGCAGCCATAGTTCACGCATTGAAGATTTGGAGGCATTATCTATATGGCATGGCATGTAAGGTGTTCACGGATCACAAGAGTCTTCAGTAATTGTTCAAGAAAAAGGAGTTGAATTTGAGGCAAAGGAGGTGGTTGGATTTGTTGAAGGATTATGAAATCAACATTCTATATCATCCGGGGAAGTCCAATGTGGTGGTTGATGCATTGAGTAGGAAGTCAGCCAGTATGGGCAATCTTGCTTATTTTCTGGTTGGTGAGAGGCCACTTGCTTTGGATGTTCAGCTTTAGCCAATCTGTTTGTGAGGCTGGACTTTTCTGAGCCCAGTCGTGTATTAGCTTGCACGGTCGCTTCGTTCTTTATTATTGGAGCGTATCAATGATCAGCAGTATGATGATCCCCATTTGTGTGTCCTTAGAGACATGATGCAGCGTAGAGATACCATGCATGTTACTTTAGATGATGATGGAGTTTTGAGATTGCAAGGTAGAGTTTGTGTGCCTCATGTGGATGGGCCCCGATAGTTGATTTTAGAGGAGGCCCATAGTTCTCGATACTTTATTCATCCAGGCGCCGCAAAGATGTATCAGGATTTGCGGCAACATTATTGGTGGCATTGAATGAAGAATGATATTGGAGCATATGTGGTTTGTTGTTTGAATTTTCAGCAGGTTAAGTGCCAGCATCAGAGGCCTAGTAGGTTATTTTAATGAATTGAGCTTCCTAAGTGGAAGTAGGAGCGGATTACTGTGGATTATGTTACTGGACTTCCGCTGACTCGAAAAAAGTTCGATGGGATATAGGTCATTGTTGATAGGCTGACCAAGTCAGCGCATTTCATTAATGTGGTAGTCTCCTATTCTTCTGAGAGGTTTGCTGAGATCTATATTCGGGAGATTGTTCCCCTTCATGGTGTGCCCGTGTCTATCATTTCGGATCGGGGTATGCAGTTTACCTCGTGCTTCTGGAGAGCAGTTCAGTGAGAGTTTGGCATACGGGTTAAGTTGAGCACATCATTTCATCCCCGTACGGACGGTCAGTCTGAGCGGGCTATTCTGATCTTAGAAGATATGCTCCGACTTGTGTTATTGACTTTGGAGGTTCGTGGGATCAGTTCTTGCCTTTAGCGGAGTTTTCCTATAACAACAGCTACCAATCGAGCATCCAAATGACTCCTTATGAGGTTTTATATGGTAGGCGGGTCGGTCTCCGGTTGGATAGTTTGAGCCGGGAGAGGCTCGGTTGTTGGGATTGGATTTGGTTCAGGAGGCCTTGGACAAGGTCAGGATCATTCGGGATAGGCTTCATTCAGCTCAGTCTAGGAAAAAGAGCTATGCAGACCGCAAGGTTCGAGATATGGCTTTTATGGTTGGTGAGCGGGTATTTCTCCGAGTGTCGGCTATGAAATACGTGACGAGATTTGGGAAGAAGGGCAAGCTTAGCCCCAGGTTCATTGGTCCGTTTGAGATTCTTGATCGAGTGGGAGAGGTGGCTTATAGACTTGCTTTGCTGCCAAGCTTACCAGTCGTACATCCAGTGTTTCATGTGTCCATACTTCAGAGGTATCACGACGATCCATCCCATATGTTAGATTTCAGCACAGTCCAGTTGGACAAGTACTTAGCTTACGAGGATGAGCCGGTAGTTGTTTTGGACCGACAGGTTCACCAGTTGAGATCAAAGAGTTTCCCTTCTATTCATGTTCAGTGGATAGGTCA
Source organism: Nicotiana glauca (assembly GCA_026770625.1). Lineage (NCBI taxonomy): Eukaryota > Viridiplantae > Streptophyta > Magnoliopsida > Solanales > Solanaceae > Nicotiana > Nicotiana glauca. The sequence goes on along the minus strand of MU749283.1, from coordinate 48,993 downwards.
GCCTCCTGAGGCATCTACATGGGAGTTCGAGTTTGATATACGGAGCCGTTACCCTCATCTTTTCCCTGACTCAGGTACTTCTCTCTTCTGTTCGTTCGAGGACGAACGGTTGTTTTAGAGGTGGAGAATGTGACGACCCAACAGGTCATCACCTATTTTCTTATCCATTCTGTGATTTCGATGCCTTGAAAACCTCATTTAGAGTTGCCTCAATTTGCGTGCGCAGTCCGAGCATATAGCCGAAAAGCTTAAATGTAAAATTCTGTGAAAAATGCTAAATTTCGGTGTTAAAATGAATAAACATGACTTTGGTAAACATTTTGGGAAAACAAACCCGGACCTGTGATTGGATGATCCCGGAGGATCCGTAGGAAAATATGGGACTCGGCTGTATGCCCGGAATTTAATTCCAAGGTCCCGAGCCCGAGAAAGGAATTTTTAAAGGAAATTATTTTTCTGAAATCGTTAAGGAAAATTGAAATAAAAATTGATTAGAACATGTTGGTGTCGGGCCTGTATTTTGGTTTCAGTGCCTGGTACATGTCTTATATATGATTTAAGATATTTATGTAAAGTTTGGTTGAAATCGGACGTCGTTTGACGTGTTTCGGGTTTAAAGTTCTAAATTTTCAAGTTAATGAAGTTTGAGGAAAAACTAGTGATTTTGAGGTTTGATTCGTTGTTTTTTATGTTATTTGGCTATTTGATCACACTGTTAAGCTCTTAGAATGTTGTTGAGTTAGTGCATGTGTTTGGTTAGGAGCCCTAAGGGCTCGGGAGTGTTTCGGAGGTGTTTCGGAGCGGTTTCAAACTTAGAAAAATTGCAAATTTGCTTCAGCTATTGCAAACCCAGTTTCTTCTACGCGTTTGTATTGTTCTTCTCGCGTTCGTGACGCTCTAATTTTTCCTCCTTCGTGTTCGCGTCCCAGCCCTCGCGTTCGCGTAGGGTTATTTGCCCCTGAGAGATTAGCCTTAACTTTCTCATCACGTTCGCATTAATACTTTCGCGTTCACGTAGTTTATAGGACTCCTTCATCGCGTTCGCATGATAGCCCACGCGTTCGGACAGAACAAATTTCTGGACCCTAGCTTTATACTCTTCGCATTCGCATTCTTCAACTCGTGAACGCGATGGTCCGTAAGTGCTACTCTTCGCGAACGCGACAAGACTGTTTCGCCCAGTTATATTTTTAATTTCCAGAACAGTGTTGTTGCGGTATTTTCATAAATATTCACGAACTCCTTCTTCTCCAAGGTCCTTAGGCGTCCATTGAAGCTATTCTTCACCAAAGACTTCTTGGGTTAGTAATCCTTGCTTCTTTAATTCCATTTTCTTCAACATTTAATTAATTCATAAGCCTAAAACATGTAATTGAGGGTAGAAATTGGGGATTTGGGTAGACTTAGCGCTTTTTTATTTTTCTTGATTTAGACCTCGTTTTGGGGTCGAATTTGAAAATAAATTATATATTCGGCCTAGTGGATGACTGGGTTGATTTTGGTCCAAACCTTGTGTTTTGACTAAGCGGGCTCGGGTTCGATTTTTGGGATTTTGGGAAGAAAGCTTGGAAATCAATAATTAGGCATTGGTTTTGATTTGTTTAGAATGTATTGATGTTATGACGTCATTATTGTATAGATTTGATTGATTTGGATCCAAATTCGAGAGGGAAAGCGATTGTTGTGGATTGAATTGGTCGTTGAAGTTTGAGGTAAGTGTTTGGTCTAACCCTAGCTTGAGGGATTAGGAGATGAGTCATATTTGCTATGTGGTAATTGTCGAGTATGACGTATAGGCATGGTGACGAGTAACTATACCTTGGTGTCTAGCATGACCTTGAGTCTTTAAATTATGAATATCATGATTTTGTTGTATTTCTCTTGCCTTGGTGATGATTCCTATTTGTTGTGAAAAGCTTGTCAAATGAAATTGTGACCTATAAACATTGAGGAGCACTAGCTCAAGTTATATTGCAATTGTGAACGTATATGAAATAGTTTAACCCTTTTGAGCATTGGCTAAAGTGGTAAAGTGAGATTTGAAATAAAAGTGAAAGAAAGCGAAATAGTATTTAAATTGTTCACTTGTCGGAATATTGTTGCTTGTTGGTTATTTTCCCTTGCTAGGACATTGAGATTATTGATGTTGTACCCTTGCCGAGATTTAATTGTTTCAGTTGTGTTCCCTTCTCGGGATTTCTATTGTTATTTTGTCTTGTTTATTCCCTTTCCCTTGTTTGTGATTGTTGTTTGGGTGAGGAAGAGTGTAAAAGTACGAAGGGTGGTGTCGTGCATCATTTGCTTATTGTGAGGAAAGAGTGTAAAGCACGAAGGATAATGCTGTGCATTTTTTGCTAATTGTGAGGAAAGAGAGTAAATCACGAAGGGTGATGCCGTGTCGTACGAGGTACCATTCCGTGCCATTTCTATTGATTATATGTGAGGAAAGAGAGTAAAAGCACGAAGGGTGATGCCGTGCACATTTTTATCATTATTATTTTGGTGAGGATGAGAGTAAAAGCACGAAGGGTGATGTCGTACACATTTTTATCATTATTTTCTTGGTGAGGATGAGAGTAAAAGCACGAAGGGTGATGCCATGCACATTTTTATCATTACTTTCTTTGTGAAATGAGAGTAAAAGCACGAAAGGTGATGCCGTGCACTTGTTGAGTTCTGGTTCTTTATTGATGTCTAGCTATGCTTTATTCTTCGTTATTTGGTAATTTTTATTCGGAGTTGTTATTTTTCCCCATAGCATGCTCCCCCTCCCATATTGACTGGTAAATATCTATATCTCGATTCCTCTGTATATGTGTGTGTATATGTATATATATAACTGCACAGGTTTATGTGATAGTCCGTTCTAGCCTCGTCACTACTTCGCTGGGGTTAGTCTAGGAACTTACCAGCAGATGGGGTCAGTTATGATGATACTACACTATGTGCTCTTTTTGCACAGATCCAGGCATTAGACAGCTGTAGTAGCGTGGGAGTTGGTCTTCCGTCCAGCGAGACACCGAGGTATCATTGCAGGAGGCCGCAGGCACGACATCTCCTCTATCTTTTATTTTTGTACGTTATCTCATGTATTCGAGACAAACAGTTTGTACTTTCTTTCAAACAGTTCTATTTATTACTCTTAGTGGTTCATGAGTATATGACACCAGTTCCTAGGTAGAGATTTTTTTGATTTCCCGCATTATTATTCAAACTCTTTAATTTAAGACTTCCGATTATTTACTTTACCCCGTTGTTTCATGATATTATTGATAACTGTTAAAAGAAGTAAATCAGTTAATGAAAAAGGTAGTTAAGGGTTGGCTTGCCTAGCTCCCATTAGTAGGCGCCATTACGACTCCTGAGGGTGGAAAATCTAGGTCGTGACAAGAATTTTCATGTATATTTTATTGTAACGTGAGCCATAAAGGTAGGCCGTAACAACATCCATTAAATATATGTCAATATTTTCAAGGACATCAAAACTATTGAGATAACGAAATGTTATTGCATCCATATCACGTGAAAAAAATATATGTGCAACAAGGCGTGCCTTAGATAATGATTGATTTTTTCATAAAATATCCCACTTTTTTCATTATTTTCTCCCACTAATATTGGGAAAAGTATCTCATCGAATCGACAATCTGCAAATCGAGCAGTAAACAAGTTCCCCATTAATGTTTCGAATTAGCGAATAATGGAGTGCAATTCAAACCCAACATATATTCCTAACCTTCTTTGGGGACACATTTTGGTGCGATATGGGGGTGTTATAGGCACATATACTATGCATCAAAAATTTCATAAATGGGATATATTAGGTTCATGACCCAAAACTAATTACAATCGGAAATATTTATGATAATTTGTCGGCCTGAGATGAACTAGCATTGCTACATGCAAAATGTCATGGCCCCAAATAGAAGTGAGAAACCTCATTTTCATGAGTAACGGTCTTGCTATCCATCGGGGACGTTTAACTAAAAACTCTACAAGGCCATTTTGAGTGTGAACATGAGCTACAGGATGTTCCACTTTTATCCCAATTGATAATCAATAATCATTTAATGCTTGGGATGAAAACTCAATAGCAGTATCAAGTCGAATAGACTTAATTGGATTATCAGGAAACTGTGGCCATAATCGAACTATTTTTGCTATTAATTTTGCAAACGCGAGGTTGCGAGATGATAATAGGAACACATGAGACCATGTATAAGATGCATCTTTTAAGACCATAAAATATCTAAATGGCCGACTAGGTGGGTGAACAGGTCCACAAAATTCCCCTAGTATACGTTCCAAAAACGCAGGGGACTCAATCCCAACCTTTGTTGGTGATGGTCAAATAATTAACTTGCCTTGATAGCAAGAAGTGCAAGACAATTTATTATTTAAAAGAATCTTTAAATTCTTTAATGGATGCCCATTTGTGTTTTCTATAATTCGTCCTGTCATAATTGATCCAGGATGTCCCAATCGGTCATGCCAAAGTACAAAAGTATTGGAATCATTAACCTTTGGTTTACGATTGAATGTGCCTCTATTGCACTAGTTCTTGTCCAATACAGGCAACAAGACAAAGATGGGAACTTCTCAATCACCCGTTCTAGTAAGAGACATTTTTGGTAATAGCGAGATATTCAAGATTATTCTCATCTATTATCTCAATACAATATATATTTCAACGGATATCTTTAAAACTCAACAGGTTCCTTTTGGACATGGAGAAGAACATTGCATTATCTATGATAAATATTGTTCTTCTAGGCAGAGTTATAGTAGCTCTTCCAAAGCCTTCAAGAGTATTACTACCAGAAATATTAGTAACATCTGCCTTACACATACATAAATGGGAGAAATATTTATTCACTTTGAATATTGTATGTGTCGTACATGAATCAACTAAATAATTTTTTTTACAATGGAATTTTAAACCAAATTTGCTTTGTGAGGTATCCATATTTGCTTCCCATGATTTGACGTACAAAAAAAATATACAAATAAAAATTAGTATTTTCAGATAAAAGGGGAAAAGAAACAAAGTTATGTTAATATCACGACCTGGATTTCCCACCCTCGGGAGTCGTGATGGTGCCTACTAATGTGAGCTAGGCAAGCTAATCCTTTGAACTAATTATTTCATTATTCAATTATTTTCTTTTAACAATTATAAAGCAATAACTTGTAAACAGAGGAAAATATAGATTAAGCGGAAAAAAGCAATAAAATATCTTAGCATGTAACTATTACAACTGATTAATACTTAACCACCCAGAACTAGTGTCACAGTACCACAGACGATCTAAGACTGCTAAATACAAGGTCTGAAGATAAAAGACACATTGTTTCTGAAGCAAAGAGATGAAACAGGAAATAAAGGATGGAGGAGACGCCAGGGCCTGCAAACGCCTATAGGTCTACCTTGGATCTCTGCGTGGACTGAAGGTAGCCACCAAACTGCGGTCCAAGAGCTACTCTAGGATCTGCACATAGTGCAGAGTGTAGTATCATTACTACCGACCCCATGTGCTGCTAAGTGCCTAGCCTAACCTCGGCGAAGTAGTGACGACGCTAGGACCAGACTACCAAATAAACCTGTGCAGTTATATAATATACAGCGGAAAGTAAAGCAGAAATAAACAAGTAAAGATGGGAGGGGGAAAGCATGCTTCGGGGAATAACAAGTAAAACAAAATATCAAGAGAATTACAAATGAACCAAAGGCAGAATTCACATTTATTTCCCATCTTGTTGCAGGCGTGCAACTCGCTCCCACTTCACGTATCTCATTGCAGGCGTGCAAACCGCTCCAATTTCATATATCTCGTGGCAGGCATGCCACCCGCTCCCATTTCATTTATCTCGTGGCAGGCATGCCACCCGCTCCCATTTTATTTATCTTGTGGCAGGCATGCCACCCGCTACCATTTCAATTATATTGTGGAAGGCGTGCCACCAGCAACCATTTCAATTATCTCGTGGCAGGCGTGCCACCTGCTCCCATTTCATTTATCTTGTGGCAGGTGTTCCACCCGCTCCCATTTTAATTGTCTCGTGGCAGGCGTGCCACCCGCTCCCATTTCATTTATCTTGTGGAAGGCGTGCCACCCAATCTCTGTTACAAATCAAAAACAATTGCAAAGAATCCTAGCAAGGGAAAAAGAGCAATATAAGAACATCCCGGCAAGGGAACAAGAGCAATATAACAACATCCCGGTAAGGGAACAACAGCAATATAACAACATTCCGGGAAGGGAACAATAATATTTCAACAACATCTCGACAAGGGAACAATAATATCAAAACAAATATCTCGGCAAGAGAAAAATGATGATAGTAACATGTGAGGCACAATAAACCACAACAGAGTCATAATAATTATAATACAAGACTCGCGGGCTTGCTTGACACCGATGTATAGATACTAATCACCATGCCTATACGTCGTACTCCACTATTACACGTAGCAAATAAGACACGGCTCCTAATCCCTCAAGCTAAGGTTAAACCAAACACCTACCTCGATGCCACAAACACAATTCATGTTTCAATTATCGCTTTACCCCTTGATTCCACCACCAATTCGCTCGTATCTAGCCACAAGTTACATATTTATATCAATAAACGCTAGATGAATCAACTCCAATGCATGAAAATAAGTTTTCCAAAGTTTTACCCAAAAATTAAAAATCGACACAATGCTCACTTTGTCCAAACCCGAAATTCAGACCAAAACACGATTACCCATTCACCCCCGAGCCCAGATATATAATTGATTTTTGAATCCGAACTCAATTTGAGGTCTAACTCCCAAAATTTTAATATTCTTAGGTTTTTTCCAAAATTTCAAATTCCACCATGAAAACCCTAGATTCTAGGATGAAATCTTGTAAAAGAATTTAAGGAGTAAAGAAAATGAGTTAGGAATCACTTACCAATGTTTTGGAGAAGAAAGGTTGTTTGAAAAATCGCTTCTTATGTTTTTATGGGGTTTTAAAAAATAAAAAATAATTGAAAATCCCGTCTAAATATACCCCCTCAGACCCCCTATGCGGACCGCACATAATCGAGTGCGGCCGCACAGCTCTCCCTGTGGACTGCAGTAATATGCTTTAGTAATTTAGCCATAACTTTCGCTAAAAACGTCCAAATTGTGATTTCTTTATTTTCTATAATCTAAACATGAAGGGCTACAGTTTTCGTTTTTGAATCATCTCAAAATTTCTTGTAAATCAAAAGATATAGGCTTCTGAAGTCGGACCAGTGAACTTGTGAGGACCACACAAAATCGAGTGCGGCCGCACAGCCGCCACCACGCACCACACGAAATCTTTTGCGGCTGTAAAGGCCCCTTCCGTGGTCGCACAAAAATCCTTGTAGACCGCACAGGCAGGTTTAGAGATTTGCAACTTCTTTAAACCTGCAACAATTGTGTTTTAAGCCTAAGACATTCCGGAACATACCTGAAACTCTCCCGAGCCATCGGAATTTCAATTCAAATGTGCATACTAACTCAAAAACATCATATGGACGTACTCGTGCATTCACATCATCAAATTAACATGTAAAATCGTAAAAGAAGCCTCAAAACTCAACATTTTCATCAACAACTCTCAAAGATCATAACTCTTCAACCAGAAGTCCACCTCACGTTAAATAAACTCCGTTTTTCACCAAATTTCACAGTTATATTTCAAATACTATAACAAGTTTGTACTGAAATCCATAACCAAAATATGTGCCCGATAACAATGGTTTCAATCATTAATTATTTTCTTCATTTCTCAGATAATTCAGAAAAATAATTTCTTTCAAAAATTGATTTCTAAGGCTTGGGACCTCAGAATTCATTACCGCGCACACGCTCAAGTCCCCTATTTTACTGCAGACCTCCCGGGGTCGTCAGAACATAGACTTGGGAGGTCAACCATAATCAAATTTTAACTCTAGAAATTTCTAACCTCACATTTTCACATAGAAGGCTTTCTAGATATTGGTCCGGACCATGCACGCATATCAAGGTGAGGCAAAAAAGAGGTTTTTAGGCCTCAGAAGACTGAATTTACTTGAAACACAAGTTATGACCTTTTGGGTCATCATATTCTCTACCTCTAAAATAATCGTTCGTCCTCGAACAGACATAAGAAGGAAGTACGTAAGTCGGGAAAAAGATGGGGATAACGGCTTCGCATATCGGAGCCTCAGCAGGCAGACCTCCCTATTAAACACGAACAGAAGGAAAATTTTTCGATATCAACTGACGAACTTGCCGGTCTAGAATAGCTACCGGCTCCTCCTCATAGGACAAGTCCTTGTCCAACCGGACGTTACTAAAATCTAACACATGGAATGGATCGCCATGATACTTCCGAAGCATGGACACATGAAACACTGGATGCAAGGCTGATAAGCTCAGCGGCAGTGCAAGTCTAGAAGGCACCTCTCCTACACGATCAAGGATCTCAAACGGGCCAATGAATCCTGGGCTAAACTTGCTGTTCTTCCCAAATCTCATCATGCCCTTCATAGGCGACACTCGAAGCAATACCCGCTCTCCGACCATGAAATCCAAATCTCGAACCTTACGATCGGCATAGCTCTTTTTCCTGGACTGAGCGATATGAAGACTATCCTAAATGATCCTGACCTTGTCCAAGGCAATTTGTACCAGATCCGTACTCAACAACCAAGCCTCTCCCGGCTCAAACTATCCAACCGGCGACCGACACCGCCTACCATATAAATCCTCGTAAGGAGCCATCTGGATACTCGACTGGTAGATGTTGTTGTGGGAAAACTCTACTAAAGGCAAAAACTGATCCCACGAGCCTCCAAAGTCAATGACACAAGCTCAAAGCATATACTCCAAAATCTGAATAGTCCTGTTGGACTGCCTGTCCATCTGAGGATGAAATGCTATGCGGAACTCAACCCGTATGCCCAACTCTCACTGAACTGCTCTCCATAAATATGAGGTAAACTGTGTACCTCGGTACGAAATAATTGACACGGGCACACCATGAAGACGAACAATCTCCCAAATATAAATCTCAGCTAACCTCTCAAAATAATAAGAGTCTGCCACAAGAATGAAATGCGCTGACTTGGTCAGCATATCAACAATAACCCATACTGTATCGAATTTACTTTGATTCCGTGAGAGACTAACAAAGAAGTCCATTATGATCCGCTCCCACTTCCACTCAGATATCTCTATCTTCTGAAATAAACCACCAGGACTCTGATGCTCATACTTAACCTGCTGACAATTCAGAAACCGAGCCACATATACAACAATATCCTTCTTCATTCTCCGCCACCAATAATGCTACCGCAAATCCCGATACATCTTTGAGATGCCCAGATGAATAGAGTACCAGGAGATATGTGCCTCTTCTAAGATCAACTCTCGAAGCCTATCCATATTAGGCACACAAACTCGACCCTGCAATCTCAAAACTCCATCATTACCTAAGGCAACCTGCTTGGTATCTCCACGCTGCACCATGTCTCTAAGGACACACAAATAAGGATCAGCATACTGCCGATCTCGGATACACTCCAATAATAAAGAACGAGCGACTATGCAAGCTAACACACGGCTGGACTCGAAAACATCCAACCTCATGAACTGATTGGCCAAAGCCTGAACATCCAAAGAAAGCAATCTCTCACCGATCAGAATATAAGCTAGACTGTCCATACTGGCTGACTTTCTATTGAGGGCATCGGCCACCACATTCGCCTTTCCCGGATGATATAAGATGGTGATATCATAGTCTTTCAACAACTCCAACCACCTTCTTTGCCTCAAATTTAGCTCCTTTGCTTGAAAAAATACTACAAACTCTTGTGGTCCGTGAACACCTCGCACGCCATGCCATACAGATAATGCATCCAGATTTTCAACGTGTGAACAATGGCTGCTAACTCCAAATCATGAACCGGATAGTTCTTCTCATGGATCTTCAACTACTGCGAAGCATAGGCAATAACCTTGCCGTCTTGCATCAATACTGCACCAAGTCCAATACGAGATGCATCACAATAAACATTATATAGCCCTGAACCAGTAGGAAAAACCAACACTGGGAAACATTATATAGCCCTGAACCTGTAGGAAAAAGCCAAGTCAAAGCTATCTTGAGCTTCTGAAAGCTCACCTCACACTCATCCGACCATCTGAACTGGGAAACCTTCTAGGTTAACCTAGTCATCAAGGTTGTGATAGATGAAAACCCCTCTACAAACCGGCGATAGTAGCCTGGCAAACCCCAAAAACTCCAAATATATGTAGCTGATGCTGGTCTAGGCCAGTTCTTGACTGACTCAATCTTATTAGGATCAATATGAATACCCTCTGTCGATACAACATGACCTAGGAATGCAACCGAATTCAACTAGAACTCACACTTCGAAAACTTAGCATACAACTGACTATCCCTTAAAGTCTAAAGAACCATTCTAAGATGCAGCTCGTGCTCTTCCTGGCTTCGGGAATATATCAAAATATAATCAATGAAAACTATCATGAACGAATTCAAGTAAGCCCTGAACACTCGGTTCATCAAATCCATAGAAGCTGCTGGGGCATTTGTCAACCCAAATGACATCAGCAAGAACTCATAATGCCCGTACCAAGTGCGGAAAGATGTCTTAGGGACATTAGATGCCCTAATCCTCAACTGATGGTAGCCATATCTCAAGTGAATCTTTGAAAATACCTTGGCACCCTGAAGCTGATCAAACAAATCATCAATCCTCGGTAGAGGATACTTATTCTTGATTGTAACCTTGTTCAACTGCCGGCAATCAATACACATCCTCATCGATCCATCCTTCTTCTTAGCAAAAAATACCGGCACACCCCAAGGCGAAACACTAGGTATAATGAAACCCTTATCGAGCAAGCATTATAACTACTTCTTCAACTCTTTCAGCTCAGGCGAGGCCATACAATACTGCGGGATAGAAATGGGCTGAGTGCCCAGAGCCAAATTAATGCAAAAGTCAATATACATGTCAGGTGGCATACCCGGCAGGTTTGAAAGAAATACTTCAGGAAACTCACGAACAACGGGCACAGAATCAATAGAAGGAACATCTGTACTACAATCACGAACGTAGGCCAAATAGGCCAAATACCGCTTCTCGACCATACACTGAGCCTCCACATAAGAGATAACACTACGGTTAGAATGACCAGGAGTCCTTTTCCACTCTAAATAAGGTGAACCTGTCAAGGCTAGGGTCATAGTATTGGCATGACAGTCTAAGATAGCGTGGTAAGGTGATAACCAGTCCATCCCTAATATGACATTAAAAACAACCATGTCCAGAAGATGCAAATCTACACGAGTCTCAAGACCTCTAATCAAAACTATACATGAACGATGGACTCGATCTACCACAGTAGAATCACCTACCGGTGTAGACATATAAATAAGAGCACTCAATGAATCACTAGGCATGAACAAATACAGTGCAAAGTAAGATGACACATACGAGTATATAGACCCTAGATCAAATAACACTGAAGAATCTCTATGACAAACCAGAACTGTACCTGTGATAACTGCATCAGAAGCATCAGCTTTGGGCCTAGCTGTAAGAGCATAACATTGGGGCTGAGCCCCACCACCCTAAACTACATCTCTAGGATGGCCTACTACTGGCTGGCCTCCACCTCTAGTGGCCTGAACTCCACCTCTAATATCTCTACCTCAACCTCTAGCACCTCTACCGCCACCTCTAGCTGGCTGGGTGGGCTGTCGAACACTAGGTTCCTGAACCATGGCACGAGAACCCTGATGCTGAGAGCTGCTCGATGCTTGAGGGTAATACCTAGCAATGTACCTTGTTTCACCATAAATAAAAAAAGCCCTTACCTGCTGGGGCTGACAACCCTGGAAACTTTGAAGCGGCAGTGCACTGATAGGAGTTGGTAGTGCACTATAGGATCGCTGATCAGAATACTACAGATGAGAACCACAGCCACCTGAAGCACCGTGAGAAACCTGAGGTGCTGACTGAAAAGGACTAGAAGGATGGCTTCTACCATATGAGTTCCTGTCTCCAGACGAGGTACCACTTTATTGGCCTGAATGACGAGGCCTTTTGTCTGAACCATGACCACTTCCCTACGACAGAATCATCTCCACTCTCCTGGCCGCATTTGCCGCCTCCTGGAAAGAAATCTCACTCCTTATCTCCCTAGCCATCTGAAGTCAAATAGGTTGGATAAGTCCCTCAATAAACCTCCTTACCCTCTCTCTCTTTCGGTGGGAAGTATGATAAGAGCATGACGAGCCAAGTCGATGAATCTGGTCTCATATTGAGTAACGATCATAGAACCTTGCTGGAGACGCTCAAACTGCCTCTGATAGGTCTCTCTCAGAGATAGGGAGAAACTTCTCCAAAAATAACTAAGTAAACTGCTCCCAAGTCAAGTATGGTGATCTGGTTGGTCTAGCCAAGCAATAATCTCTCTACTAAGTCTAGGCAGATTCTGACAAGCGAAAAGTAGCAAAATCGAACCCATTGGTCTCTGCTATCCCCATGTTCTTGAGAACCTCATGAAAACTATCTAGATAATCCTGGGGATCCTTAGAAGATGCACCGCTGAACGTAGTAGTAAAGAGCTTGGTGAACCTGTCCAATTTCAACAAAGCATCGATAGACATAGCGCTCCATCACCGGCCTGGGCTACCATACCCGGCTGAACTGCTGGAGTCTGAAACTACGGAGCTACCTACTCCGAAGTGCGAGTAGCAAAAGTCTGGGCTCTTTCTCTAGCCCGAGATATGGTTGGTGCTACATAGAGCATACCTGCCCGGGTGATACGCTCCATAAGGCCCACTAGACAGACTAAAGCATCCTGGAGTACTGAGGTAGCAATAAACCCCTCAGGGACCTGAGCTGGGCTCTCCGGACCTACTGGAGCCGGAAACTTATCATCAAAGTCAACCTGAGGATCCGATGCTGGTCAGCGAATGAGGAAGCGTGCATTCTCAACATCTGCGAGAGAATTGAATTGAAATTCAATCAGCATTGGAAAACCAAACCATACGACAAGAAAGAATAGATGTGAAATTTTTCTAACTCTGTAGCCTCTGGGAATAAATGGAGACGTCTCTGTATCGATCCCTCAGACTCTACTAAGCTTGTCTGTGAACTGTGAGACCTATGTAACCTAGAGCTCTGATACCAACTTGTCACGACCCGGATTTCCCACCCTCGAGAGCCATGATGACGCCTACAAATGTGAGCTAGGCAAGCCAATCCTTTAAACTAATTACTTCATAATCCAACTATTTCCTTTTAACAATTATAAAGCAATAATGTGTACACAATGCAAAATTTAGAATAAGTGAAAGAAAAAAATATAATATCTGAACATGTAACTATTAAAACTGATTAAACCTTAACCACCCAGAACTGGTGTCACAGTACCGCAGACAATCTAAGATTGCTAAATACAAGGTCTGAAGATAAAAGACACACTATTTCTGAAGCAAAGAGATGAAGCATGAAATAAAGGATAGAGGAGACGCCAGGGCCTGCAGACGCCTGTAGGTCTACCCTGGATCTTTGCGTGGACTGAAGGTAGCCACAAAACTATGGTCCAAGAGCTTCTCTAGGATCTACACATAGTGCAGAGTATAGTATCAACACTACCGACCCCATGTGCTGGTAAATACCTAGCCTAACCTCGGCGAAGTAGTGATGAGGCTAGGACCAGACTACCAAATAAACATGTGCAGTTATATAATATACAATGGAAAGTAAAGCAGAAATAAACAAGTAAAGATGGAAGGGGGAAAGAATGCTATGGGGAATAACAGGTAAAACAAAATATCAAGAGAATTATAAATAAACCAAAATCCAACTACTAACAAGGATAAGGGAAACAAAGGTAGAATTCATTTTCGTTTCACATCTTGTTGTAGGCGTGCAACCCGGTCTCATTTCACGTATCCTGTTGCAGGAGTGCAACCCACTCCCATTTTATATATCTCGTGGCAAGCGTGCCACCCGCTCCTATTACATTTATCTCGTGGCAGGCATGCCACCCGCTCCAATTTTATTTATCTTGTGGAAGGCATGCCACCCACTCCCATTTGAATTATCTCGTGGCAGGCGTGCCTCCCACTCCCATTTCATTTATTTTGTGATAGGCGTGCCACCCGCTCCCATTTCAATTATCTCGTGGCACGCGTGCCAGCCACTCCCATTTCATTTATCTTGTGGCAGGCATGCCACCCGATCCCAGTTACAAATCAACAACAATCACAAAGAATCCCGACAGGAGAATAAGAGCAATATAACAACATCCCGGCAAGGGAACAAGAGCAATATAACAACATCCCGACAAGGGAACAAGAGCAATATAACAACATAAGAGCAATATAACAACATCTCGTCAAGGGAACAAAAGCAATATAATAACATCCCGGTAAGTGAACAATAATATTTCAACAACATCTCGGCATGGGAACAATAATATAAAAACAAACATCCCAACAAGGGAACAATGATGATAGTAACATGTGAGGCACAATAAACCACAACAGTGTCATAAATAAGACTCACGGGCATGGTTAACACCGACGTATAGATACTCGTCACCATGCCTATACGTCGTACTCCACAACAACACTTAGTAAATAAGACACGACACCTAATCCCTCATTCTAAGGTTAGACCAAACACTTACCTCGATGCCACAAACACAATTCACATTTCAATTATCACTTTACCCCTTGATTCCACCACCAATTCGCTCGTATCTAGCAACAAGTTACTTAATTATATCAATAAACACTAAATGAATCAACTCCAATGCATGAAAATAATTTTTCCAAAGCTTTACCCAAAAAGTCAAAACTCGACCCCAGGCCCTCTTGGACCAATTATATATCCAGGCTCGGGGGTGAATGGGTAATCGGGTTTTGGACCAAAACCCGATTACCCATTCACCCCCGAGCCTGGATATATAATTGGTTTTGGAATCCGACCTCAATTTGAAGTCTAACTTCCCAACTTTCAATATTTTTAGGTTTTTCCCAAAATTCTAATTCCACCATGAAAATCCTAGATTCTAGGATGAAACCTTGTAAAAAGAAGTTAAGGAGTAATGAAAATGTGTTAGAAATCACTTACCAATGATTTAGAGAAGAAAGGTTGTTTGAAAAATCACCTCTTATGTTTTTGTGGTGTTTTTAAAAAAGAAAAATAACTGAAATACAATCTAAATATACCCCTCTCATACCTCCTGTGCGTACCGCACAAAATCGTGTGCGGCCGCACAGCTCTCCCTGTGGACTGCACTGACATGTTTTAGTATTTTGGCCGTAACTTTTTCTACGGATGTCCAAATTGTAATTTCTTTACCTTTTTGGAAACTAGACACTAAGTGATACAAATTTTATTTTTGAATAATCTCAAAATTCGTTGTAGATCAAATGATATTGACTTACGAAAATGGACCAGTGAACCTGTGCGGACCGCACAAAATCGAGTTCGGCCGCCTAGCCCCCGTCGCGCACCGCACGAAATCTTTTGCGGCCGCAAAGGCCCCTTCCGCAGTCGCACAAAAATCCTTGCAGACTGCACAAGCGGGTTCAGAGATTTGCAACTTCTCTAAACCTGCAACAATTGTGTTTTATGCCTAAGACATCCAGGAAGCTACACGAAACTCTCCTGAGCCCTCGGAACTTCAAACCAAACTTGCATATTAACTCAAACACATCATATGGACCTACTCGTGCAATCACATTACTAAATTAACATATAAAATCATGAATTAAACCTCAAAACTCAATATTTTTATCAAGAACTCTCAAAGTTCATAACTCTTTAACCAGAAGTCCAACGCACGTCAAATAAAATCTTTTTTTTACCAAATTTCACAGTTATCTTTCAAATACTATAAAAAGTTTGTATCGGACTCCGAAATCAAAATACGGGCCCAATAACAGTGGTTTCAAACATTAATTCTTTTCTTTATTTCTTAGATAATTCAGTAAAATAATTTCTTTCAAAAATTGATTTCTAAGGCTTGGAACCTCAGAATTAATTTTCGGGCATACACCCAAGTCTCATATTTTATTGCGGACCTTCTGGGATCGTCGGAACATGGATCCGGCTCCGTTTATTCAAAATGTTGACCAAGGTCAATCATAATCAAATTTTAATTCGAGAAATTTCTATTTCTCATATTTTCACATAGAAGGCTTTCCGGATATAGGTCCAGACCATGCACGCAAATCAAGGTGAGATAAAAATGACTTTTTTAGGCCTCGAAATACTGAATTTACTTGCAATACAAGTGATGACCTTTTGCGTCATCACAATTAATGATTCAATAATGATCTTTGAATGTAATATTGAGCTGATCCGATTATTATACAAGCAATTACATAGTCTAAACATCGAATTGTAGTACGGCTTATTTCTCTTGAAATTAGCATGTGCAATTGTTGTGTGCTTTTATTGCCATACATTTAAAATTAGCTTTGATGGACAAAGATATTGTGTGCGTGTTCGGTTCGTATGTGTGTAACGGTACTTTAAGTTCATAAGAAATACCATTGAATGCAAGGAAATTCATTAGAAAGCATACGTATAATGTCAAGTCATCAAGTTTTTAAATACTTCTATAATCAAAACGAACTAAAACTATTTCATAAGATAATTGATACTAATAACTATTAATCATGTAAAGAACCGTGATTGCATGATATTTATTAGTTATGATGAATATGCAAAAATAAAAATTAAACTACTCAATCATCTTTAACCACAGATCCATCACCTATCAAGTGGTCTATTCTCCCATCAGGGTGCTCAAAGAAGTCTGCCAAATCCAAGTGTATAACATCAAATTTATTATCAGAGACAAAATTAACTTCAAGGCCTTTGTTTTTTAAGGATTCTTGATAAAGCTCAACCAACTTGGTGTACGATAAATATTTGCCCAATTCCCTTTACCACTGCAACGATAGCGTTCACTTTCTGAGTCCTTTGCCTTTGGCATCTTATCTTTCCCTTTTCACTTTTGATGGTTTTTTCTTTGGGGGACAATTAATGATAACTGGTGATTTTGGCTACTGATTAGCGCCTTTTCAGTTTTATTTTTAAGATTAAAAGCATCGAATTATGTTCCCAGAATTAATAAAATGTGTAAAATTGCAGGAACGTTGAAAGTTGGACTCCCGAGATGAAATCCGACTCAAAAAGGAATAGTCTAAACACAAGGAAATAAAAGACACATAAGCTTACAATGTGCGTCTGCGAAATTCTATCTGCGACCGCAATAAAAAAAGGAAAACTCAGCAGACTTTTGAGTAAATTACGAACCGCACATGAAATGTGTGACCGCAAAAGCAAGGCTTGGAACAAAGATCAGAGAGATGTAAAAAATCCTAGCCCATAGCTTCCTAAAATTGCGTATGCACAAGATCGGTGCAGCCCCAGAAGATTATCTTGCGGCCGCAATCATACTATTAGGGACAGCAAAAGGGTGCCTCGCAACTGCGATGCTAAATCTGCGGACGCTAGAAACAGTGCCTCGTGGCCGCAGTTCAGAATTGTGCGGCCGCAGACTTACAGTTCCTGACAAGATGAAGAAACCTGTGGACTATACATGGAATTGTGGATTGGCAGAACCTCCCGAGGAGCTTTTTTGTTCGAAATTTTCAGCTTGGTATAAATAGAAGAGTTTCACGAAATCAGGTCAAGTTTTGACATCAACAAGTTCTGTAGCAGTTTTTCTTTGCTTCTTTAGGTAGTTTAGCTTATTTTGGTGATTTAACATTGGATTTCTCTATTTTAATCCTTCAATGTGAGTTTTATTATCTTTTCTTCTAAACCTACTATGAGTAGCTAGATTTCTACTAGGATTATGACCCAACCCTAGTGTGTAAACTTTATGGGTGATAAATTTTATGATCGTTTATGAATGGGTGCTTATTATTTAGTTTAGTTCATGCTTAATTTGTAGAATTAATAGTTGAAAATATCAATTCAGGCCTATTTGATTTAGTCTCTTCTTCAGAAAGAGTGACCTAGTCTAGGTTAACTTAGCTAACAAGGAATTTCTATCAATTGAGAGATTGATTAACCCAATTAAAGTGTTCAACCTAGAGATATTAACAACCTTACTTGAGCTCTTATCAACCATTTTGGTAGATATCCATTTAGGCTTGAGTAAGTCAGATTGGGCAAAACACTCTCAGACTAAGAGGTATTGAGTGGGCAACATAGTGTTGTGAGCTATAATACAACCGAATTAATAAAACGAGCATAAACGTGTTTGTCCCATTAGGCAAACACCTAGGTAATGGTCACAACTCTAGGCCTTTTTATATATTTGGAAAACAGTTTAAAATAATCATCTCTAGTTTTTTATCTTTAGATTTGAAATCATTAGCTTAATTTTAGAAGTAGAAACAAAAACCTATTTGTGGAAGTGCAATACTTGCTTATTCCGAATATATACTTCTAACTCCCATCTTAGCTCCCTGTGGATTCGACTCCCACTCATTGTTGGGTTTTTATTATTGCAAACGAACGTGTTATGCGTCTTTAGTGGCATGCATTTGGGCGTGATCAATTAACACTAGGAAAATTTCTTCCTTGGCTACAATCACAGCCATGACCATGAACAGGGCCATGACATTTTTCACGCTTAGCATAATGGGAATACACCTTATCCACTTCAAGCAACGGTGTAGACCCAGTGGGTCAATTTTTATGATTTCTCATGAATAAGTCATTATTTCGTTCAGCCACAAGGAGAAGAGAAATCAACTCAGAGTACTTCTTGAAACCTTTCTCTCAGTACTATTGTTGCAAAAGCATATTAGAGGAATGAAATGCTATGAACGTTTTTTCAAGCATATCATAGTCAGTGATACTATCTGTCACGACCCCAATCCCGGTCGTGATGGCACCCAACACAACTGCTAGGCAAGCCCAACCATTTACACTCTCAACCCGAGCATAAAGCTCAAAACCAGTCATTTGAATATCATTATCAACAATAAAGCTAATAATTTTAATTTATAGATAGATATAAGCCAAATATCAAGATAATGCTGAATACAATCCCAAAGACCTGGGGGTTATGATTCTAGAGCCTCTAACAATACAGTGTAATAAGACTCCAATAATACATAGTTTCAAAAGCTGCAGAAAGATAATAAAAAGGGATAGGGGTGGAGTCGGGTCCTGCGGACGTCAGGAAGCTACCTCGACAACTCCGAATGAACTCTAAAATCAGCAAAAGCTCAGCTAAACTCTCGGGGTACCTGAATCTGCACACATGGTGCAGGGAGTAAAGTGAGTACTTCTAACTCAGTGGTAATAGACATGTATAATGACTGACAGTAAGAAATCCCGAAATATAACAATGTAAATCTATAATCAATACTCCTACACATTTAACGGCGTAATAACAACAATTAATGATAGATAACACAGGCAGGTATAGATATATGAATGCAATGCAATGCACATGACCGCTGCGGCGCACAGCCCGATCCATTTGGGTACCCGCGCTCACTGTGTGGGTTTCAGACTCCGGAGGGGCTCCTACAGCCCAAGTGCAATATCATCGTAACATTCACTGCGGCGTAAAGCCCGATGCAAACTACACGGGCACAGTCAAACTTACCGTTTTCAGTTCCAATTATCAGAAATTATAAATTAAGTGGTTAAAACATTAGAATTTACTAGCCATTTCGACACAGTGTTTAACTCAGGACTGATATCATGAAAATATGCTAAACATCATGGAAACAGTGATAATAATCCCTACGGGATCCAAATAAACGGCATATAGCCCAAATATAACCATAACCATCCAAGTAGGAGGTTTGTCAATAAATTTCTAGCCAATAACATAGTACGAGCATCATTCGGTACGACTAAGCCCTAGTCCCCAATCACAATCGACCCCGTTGTCACCGTTGATTACGTGTCTCGCCTCAATATAGCGTCACAGTGTGATATACCAATGTTTCAAACCCTCAGATCATCATCTACATCTATTACTCACCTCAAGCCGGCCACAAAACTAGTCCGCTATGCCATTTCCTCTCGAATCCGCCTCCTCGCGCGTAGAATCTGGTCAAAACCACAACGAATACATTACAATAGGCTAATGGAACATAAACCAATTGAAAGAACTTGAAAAACACCCAAAAATACGAAGTTGGAAAAACCCGAGCCCCATGCCCACTTCTTGAAAAATTATGAAATTCACATCACCAGAATCCTCATCTCACCACGAGTCCGCACATATAAAATACACAAGAATCGGAGTCCATTTGACCCCTCAAATCATCAATTCAAACCTTCTTAGGTTTCAAGCCCTAACCTCCATTTTTACCCTTTAATTCCTTGAAATTCCGTGATTAAATCATGTTTTTACACCGTAATAACATAATCTGAGTCCAAATATTCATACCTGATGAAATCCCTTCGAATCCTTTTCAGAATTGCCCAAAAACCCGCTTGTTCGAAGTCCAAAATGTTTTTTCTTCTTTTCCAAGTTCGTAAACACTGTTCACTATAACATAGGTCCGATTTCCGCTTTTGCGGTCCCCTGACCGCACCTGCGGTCCCGCTTATGCGGCTAATTGGCCGCTTATGCAATCTGACTTAAATCCATCTGGACCGCTTCTGCGATCTAAAATCCGCTTACGCAGCCCCGCTTACGCGCTTACCAGTCCGCTTTTGCGGAAAATCCTTGGGCTACACCTGATCGATTCTACGATCTTCCCACCGCATCTGCAGAACAGCTTATGCGGCTCCTTTTTCGCAGATGCGGAAATACCAGCAGATAGAAAAATCTAACCTGCAACACATGCTTCAAACTCCCGTTTAATCATCCGTAATCACCCCGAGGCCCTCCGGGACCTCAACCAAAAACAATAACACATCCAACAACCTTATTCAAACTTGTTTCAATCCTCAAAACACATCAAACAACGCTAAAACCATTAAAACACATCGAATTCAAGCCTAGTTTTCATCAAAACTTCCAAAATGGCATTCAATCAAAAACCCGACCATACTACGTCCGAATGACCTGGAAATTTGCAGACATATCCAAAATCACCTATTGAAGCTACTGCAACTCTCGGAATTCCATTCCGACCCTCGGATCAAAATCTCACCTATCAATCGGAATTCACCAAAATTCAAACTTTGCCAATTCAAGCCTAAATCTACACCGGACCTCCAAATTCGATTCCGATCACACTCCTAAGTCACAAAATATCCCCCAAAGCTAACCAAACCACTGAAATTCACATCCGATCCCTCTAACCACATAGTCAACTTCCGGTTGACTTTTCTTAAACAAGCTTTCTTCTAAGAGGCTAAGTGCCTCATTTCCAACTAAAACCAACTCAATTCTACCCGATCAACTCAAATATCGATATTGAAACATAAGGCAATACAATATGGGGAAAACGGAGCGGTAACTCACGTGACGACGGGCTGGGTCATGACATCCTCCCCAACTAAAACAAACGCTAGTCCTTAAGTGGGTCAAGAAACATACGTGGTGTCTCAAACAAGCGAGGATATCTGCTCTGCATCTCCCGCTCGGTCTCCCAAGTAGCCTCCTCCACGGGCTGACCTCTCCAATGCACCTTCACCGAAGCTATATCCTTTGACCTCAATCTCCGAACCTGTCGACCCAAAATTTCTACAGGCTCCATATCATAAGTCAAATCATCATCCAAATGAACTGTACTGAAGTCCAACACATGAGATGGGTCCCCAACATACTTCCAGAGCATAGATACATGAAATACCGGATGAACTCCCGATAGGCTGGATGGCAAAACAAGCATATATGCCACCTCCCTAATCCTCCTAAGTATCTCAAAAGGGCCAATGAACCTCGGACTCAGCTTTCCTTTCTTTCCAAATCTCATGACGCCCTTCATAGGCTTAACCTTCAGCAAGACCTTCTCGCCCACCGAATAAGATACATCTCGGACCTTCCGGTCTGCATAACTCTTCTGACACGACTGAGCAGTGTGAAGTCTCTCCTGAATCACATTTACCTTATCTAAAGCATCCTGGACCAACTCTGTCCCAAACAACCTAGCCTCGCCGGGCTCAAACCAACCAACCGGAGATCTATACCGTCTCCCATATAAAGCCTCATATGGCGCCATCTGAATGCTGGATTGGTAGATGTTGTTGTAAGCAAACTCTGCAAGAGGCAAGTAATCAGCCCAAGAACCTGCAAAGTTAATAACACAGGCACGCAACACGTCCTCCAATATCTGAATGGTACGCTCGGACTGCCCGTCCGTCTGAGGATGAAACGCTGTGCTCAACTCTACCTGTGAACCCAACTCTCGCTGAAAAGTGCTCCAAAACTGAGAGGTAAACTGATTACCCCTATCTGATATAATAGAAACCGGGACCCCACGCAACCGTACAATCTCCCGGATGAAAATCTCTGCTAGTCGCTCCGAAGAATACGTGGTTCATACAGGAATGAAGTGCGCGGACTTGGTCAGCCGATCCATAGTAACCCAAACTGAATCAAACTTCCTCGTTGTCCGAGGGAGACCACTCACAAAGTCTATAGTAATCCTCTCCCATTTCCATTCAGGAATATCCATGCGCTGAAGCACACCATTGGGCCTCTGATGCTCATACTTGACCTACTGACAGTTGAGGCACCGAGCTACATGACTCACAACATCCTTCTTCATTCTTCTCCACCAGTAATGCTGCCTCAAATCCTGATACATCTTCGCAGCACCTGGATTNGCTCATACTTGACCTGCTGACAGTTGAGGCACCGAGCTACATGACTCACAATATCCTTCTTCATTCTCTCCACCAGTAATGCTGCCTCAAATCCTGATACATCTTCGCGACACCTGGATAAATAGAATACCGCGAGCTATGGGCCTCCTCCAATATCAACTCCCGAAGCCCGTCCACATTGGGCACGCAAATTCGGCCCTGCATTCTCAACACACCATCACTATCAATAGTCACATCACTGGCGTCATCATGCTCAGA
>MU749283.1:10576-25494 GCA_026770625.1 Nicotiana glauca | reverse complement strand
TGGATCATCATACTGACGCTCTCTAATGCGATCATACAAGGAAGACCGAGATACCACACAAGCCAACACCCAGCTAGGCTCCGAAATATCTAACCTCACCATCTGTTTGGCTAAAGCCTGAACATCAACTGCAAAGGGTCTCTCCCCAACTGGAATGTATGCCAAACTACCCATACTCACTGCCTTTCAGCTCAAAGCATCGGCCACTACATTAGCCCTCCCCGGATGATACAATATGGTAATGTCATAATCATTGAGCAACTCAAGCCACCTCCGCTGTCTCAAATTTAGATCCTTCTATTTGAATAAGTGTTGAAGACTGCGATGATCAGTATATACCTCACAGGATACGCCATACAAGTAGTGCCTCCAAATCTTCAAAGCATCAACTATGGCAGCCAACTCCAAATCATGAATGGGGTAGTTCTTCTCATGAGGCTTCAACTGACGAGAAGCATAAGCAATGACTCTACCCTCTTGCATCAACACACATCCAATCCCAACTATCGAAGCATCACAATACACGTTGTAAGAACCTGAAGCTGATGGCAAGACTAACACTGGAGTTGTGATCAAAGCCGTCTTGAGCTTCTGAAAGCTCTCCTCATACTCTTCTGACCATACGAATGGTGCACTCTTCTGCATCAACTTGGTCAAGGACGAAACAATAGATGAATATCCCTGGACAAACCGGCGATAATACCCTACCAAACCGAGAAAACTCCGGATCTCCGTAGCTGAGGACGGTCTAGGCCAACTATGCACCGCCTCTATCTTCTTAGGGTTAACCTGAATACCATTGCTAGACACCACGTGTTCTAGAAAAGACACAGACCCAGGCCAGAACTCACACTTGGAGAACTTTGCATAAGGCTTCTACTCCTTCAATCTCTGCAATACTACTCTCAAATGCTGAGCATGCTCCTCCTGGCTACGCGAGTACACCAGGATGTTATCAATAAACACAATCACAAATGAATCCAGATACGGCTGAAACACACTGTTCATCAAATGCATGAATGCAACTGGGGCATTAGTCAGCCCAAAAGATATAACTAGAAACTCATAATGCCCATATCTCTTCCTGAAAGCTGTCTTCCTAATATCAGAATCCCTAATCTTCAGCTGGTGATAGCCTGGACGAAGATCAATCTTCGAGAATACCCTCGCTCCCTGGAGCTGATCAAACAGATCATCAATGCACGGTAGAGGATACTTGTTCTTCACTGTTACCTTGTTCAACTGCCTGTAATCAATACACATCCTCTTTGAGCCATCTTTCTTCTTGACAAACAAGACCGGTGCACCCCACGGTGACACAATCGGGCGAATGAACACCTTATATAGGAGTTCCTGAAGCTGCTACTTCAATTCCTTTAACTTAGCTAGTTCCATATGATAGGGAGGAATAGAGATGGGCTGAGTGCCCGGCACCATATCAATACCAAAATCAATGTCCCTGTCTGGCGGCACGCCCGGCAGGTCTGTTGGAAACACATCTGGAAACTCTCTCACAACGGGCACATAATCAATACTAGGAGTCTCAGCTCCAGCATCTCTCACAAATGCTAAATATGATAAACATACTTTCCCAACCATCCGTTGTGCCTTTAAGAAGGAAATCACCCTGCTGGCAACATAATCAGTCGAACCTCGCCACTCAATCCTCGAAATACCCGGAATGGCCAACGTAACTATCTTGGCATGACAGTCCAGAATAGCATGGTACAGAGATAGCCAATCCATACCCAGAATCATATCAAAATCTACCATACCCAACAACAATAAATCAACTCGGGTCTCCAGAACCCCAACAGTAACAAGACAAGATCGATATACGTTGTCCACAATAATAGTATCGCCCACCGGGGTAGATACATGCACAGGAAAGGCAAGACAACCACGGGTCGTACCTAGATGATGGGCAAAATATGAGGACACATAGGAGTATGTAGACCCGGGATCAAATAAAACAGGAGCATCCCTGTGGAAAACTGAGATAATACCTGTGATGACAGCGTCTGACGCTATTAGATAATACATGTGATGACAGCGTTTGACGCAATAGCGTCTGACGCAACAGCATCCCTCCTGTCTGGGATAGCATAGAACCGAGCCTGACCACCACTAGATCGATCTCCACCCCTAAGGCGACCCCTAGCTGACTGAACCTCACCCCTACTTGACTGGGATGGTGCTGAAGTAGATGGAGTAGAAGAAGAGGGTTGATCCCTCTGCTGAGACCGACCACTACGAAGCCGAGGACACTGTCTCCTCATGTGACCTAACTCACCGCACTCGTAGCAATGACCCTGAGCTGGAGAAGGGGATTAAAGGGAACCCCTCGCTGCAGATGAACCTTGGGTTGAAAAGGCAGGAGTAGAACTCTGAGCTGGAAGGGCACTAAGTGAGGACTGGCCCTGCTGAAATCCCTGGCGGCCACGGCCCGAAGAAGCCCCACTATACTCTAGGCGACCTGTCTGAGGAGGCCTAAAAGGACGACCTCTGCCCTGCTGGAACTGGCCCCTAGACGAAGCACCATTGTAGCTACCTGAACCTCGAGACCTCTTAGCCTCCCTCTCCTTACGCTCCCGATGATGATCTATCTCAATCTGGCGAGCCATATCAACTACCTCCTCAAACAAAGTTGCTAACAATCTCTCCCTAGTCATCAAAATGCGAATCGGATAGTTGAGGCCATCCACAAACCTCCTGATCCTCTCCCGATCTGTCGGGATCATCCAAGTAGCATGTCTAGCCAACTGCGTGATCCTAAAATCATACTGGTGACTCTCATGTCACCCTAGATCAACCACTCAAACTGTCGGCGCAGCTCCTCTCTGCGAGACGGTGGCACATACTTCTCCAAAAAGAGAGTGGAGAACTGCTCCCAAGTAAGGGGTGTTGCTCCCGCGGGCCTACGCCTCTCAAACTCCTCCCACCATGTAAATGCAGGCCCTAAGAACTGAAAAGTAGTAATAGCCACTTCACTCGACTCTAAGATCCCTGCAATGCGAAGCATCCGCTGACACTTGTCCAGAAATCCCTAGGCATCCTCGCCCTCAGTACCGCAGAATGTCGGAGGCTGAAGTCTACCAAACCTCTCTAGTCGACGCTGCTCGTCATCTGGCATCACTGGAACTGCATACTCTGGAGATTGTGCGACTTTCGCAACTAGATGAGCTGGGGCTGCCTCTGGTGTTTGTAATCCCTGCACAACCTGCTTGGGTGTGCGAGCTGCGGGGGTGTGATGACCACCCCCGGTCTGAGAAGTAGCTGCGGCAGTAGAGGCTGAAACTGCCTGAGCCAGACCAGTGCAGGTAGATAAGATCTTAGTTAAAGCCTCCTGAAGGCCAGGAATCACGATGGGCAGTGCCGGTGCCTGAACGGGTGCTGCTGGAGCATCTACAGCTGGAGGCCAGTCCTGAATGGGGGCAACTGGTGGGTCAACTGGTGCTGCCCCTGCTGCTCTGCCTCGACCACGACCACGGTCGCATCCACGGCCTCTAGCAGATGGCAATGGTGGTCGTCCGCCACCTCCGGTAGCACGTGTTCTTGCCATCTGCGAGAGAATAAAATACAGAAGTTTAGTTCTCGAAACAACAAAACCGCACGACAAGAGTTCAAGAATATGAAGGGTTTCCTAAAGATTTTGCAACCTCTCGAGGATAAATACAGACGTCTCCATACCAATCCGCGAGACTCTAATAACCGGCTCATGACTCATGAGGCCTAGTAACCTAAGCTCTGATACCAACTTGTCACGACCCCAATCCCGGTCGTGATGGCGCCCAACACAACTTTTAGGCAAGCCCGACCATTTACACTCTCAACCCGAGCATGAAGCTCAAAATTAGTCATTTGAATATCATTATCAACAATAAAGCTAATAATTTTAATTTATAAATAGATATAAGCCGAATATAAAGATAATGCTGAATACACTCCCAAAGTCCTGGGGTTCATGAGTCTAGAGCCTCTAACAATACAGTCTAATAAGACTCCAATAATACATAGTTTCAAAAGTTGCGGAAAGATAATAAAAAGGGATAGCGGAGGAATCGGGTCCTGCGGACGTCAGGCTGCTACCTCGACAACTCCGAATAAACTCTAAAATCAGCAAAAGCTCAACTAAACTCCTGGGGCACCTGAATCTGCACACATGGTGCAGGGAGTAAAGTGAGTACTTCTAACTCAATAGTAATAGACATGTATAATGACTGATAGTAAGAAATCCCAAAATATAACAATGTAAAGCTATAATCAATACTCCTACACATTTAGCGGCGTAATAACAACAATCAATGATAGATAACATAGGCAGGTATAGATATATGAATGCAATGCAATGCACATGACCGCTACGGCACACAGCCCGATCCATTTGGGTACCCGCGCTCACTGTGGGGTTTTAGACTCCGGAGGGGCTCCTACAGCCCAAGCACAATATCATCATAACATTCGTTGCGGTGTACAGCCCGATCCACAATCAGTCCAATTATATGCATGCAAACTACACGGGCACAGTCAAACTTACCATTTTCAGTTCCGATTATCAGAAACTATAAATTAAGTGGTTAAAACCTTAGAATTTACTAGCCATTTCGAGACAGTGTTTAACTCAGGACTGATATCATGAAAACATGCGAAACATCATGGAAACAGTGATAATAATCCCGACGGGATCCAAATAATCGGCATACAACCCAAATATAACCATAACCATCCAAGTAGGAGGTTTGTCAACAAATTTCTAGCCAATAACACAGTACGAACATCATTCGGTAGGACTAAGCCCTAGTCCCCAATCACAATCGACCCCGCTGTCACCGTAGATTACGTGTCTCGCCTCAATATAGCATCACAGTGTGATATACCCAGGTTTCAAACCCTCAGGTCATTATCTAAATCTATTACTCACCTCAAGCTGGCCACAAAACTAGTCCGCTATGCCTTTTTTGCTCGAATTCGCCTCTTCGTGCGTCGAATCTGGTCAAAACCACAACGAATACATTACAATAGGCTAATGGAACTTAACTCAATTGAAAGAACTCGAAAAACACCCAAAAATACGAAGTTGGCAAAACCCGAGCCCCGGGCCCACTTCTCAAAAAATTATGAAATTTACAGCACCAGAATCCTCGTCTCACCACGAGTCCGCACATATAAAATACACAATAATCGGAGTCCATTTGGCCCCTCAAATTATCAATTCAAACCTTGTTAGGTTTCAAGTCCTAACCTTCATTTTTACCCTTTAATTCCTTGAAATTCCGTGATTAATTCATGTTTTTACACCATAATAACCTAATCCGAGTCCAAATATTCATACCTGATGAAATCCCTTCGAATCCTCTTCAAAATCGCCCAAAAACCCGCTTGTTCGAAGTCCAAAATGTTTTTCTTCTTTTCCAAGTTCATGAACACTGTTCACTATAACACATGTCCGATTCCCGCTTCTGCAGTCCCCTGACCGCACCTGCGGTCCCGCTTATGCGGCTAATTAAGGGTCTGAGATAAATCCATCTGGACCGCTTCTGCGATCTAAAATCTGCTTACGCGGCCCCACTTACGCGCTTACCAGTCCGCTTTTGCAGAAAATCCTTGGGCCACTCCTGATCGCTTCTACGATCTGTCCACCGCATCTGCGGAACCGCTTTGCGGCTCCTTTTCCACAGATGCGTAAATACCAGTAGACAGAGAAATCTGACATGCAACACATGCTTCAAACTCCCGTTTAATCATCCGAAATCACCCCGAGGCCCCCCGGGACCTCAACCAAAAACACCAACACATCCAACAACCTTATTCAAACTTGTTCCAATCCTCAAAACAGGTCAAACAATGCTAAAACCATTAAAACACATCGGATTCAAGTCTACTTTTCATCAAAACTTCTGGAATGCGCATTCAATCAAAAACTCGATCAAACAACGTCCGAATGACCTGAAAATTTGCAGACATATCCAAAATCACCTAATGAAGCTATTGCAACTCTCGGAATTCCATACCGACCCTCGGATCAAAATCTCACCTATCAACCGGAATTTGCCATAATTCAAACTTCGCCAATTCAAGCCTAAATCTACACCGGACCTCCAAATTCGATTCCGATCACACTCCTAAGTCACAAATCATCCCCCGAAGCTAACCGAACCACCGGAATTCACATCCGAGCCCTCTAACCACATATTCAACTTCCGGTTGACTTTTCTAAAACAAGCTTTCTTCTAAGAGGCTAAGTGCCTCATTTCCAACTAAAACCAACTCAATTCCACCAGATCAACTCAAATATCGATATTGAAACATAAGGCAACACAATATGGGTGAAACGGGGCGGTGACTCACGTGACGACGGGCCGGGTCGTCACATCCTCCCCAACTAAAACAAACGCTCGTCCTCGAGCGGGTTAAGAAACATACATAGAGTCTCAAACAAGTGAGGATATCTGCTCTGCATCTCCCGCTCGGTCTCCCAAGTAGCCTCCTCCACAAGCCGACCTCTCCACTGAACCTTCATCGAAGCTATATCCTTTGACCTCAATATCCAAACCTGTCGACCCAAAATAGCTACAAGCTCCTCATGATAAGTCAAATCATCATCGAAATGAACTGTACTTAAGTCCAACACATGAGATGGGTCCCCAACATACTTCCTGAGCATAGATACATGAAATACCGGATGAACTCCCGATAGGCTGGGTGGCAAAGCAAGCATATAGGCCACCTCCCCAATCCTCCTAAGTATCTCAAAAGGGCCAATGAACCTCAAACTCAGCTTTCCTTTCTTTCCAAATCTCATGACGCCCTTCATAGGCTTAACCTTCAGCAAGACCTTCTCGCCCACCAAATAAGATACAACTCGGACCTTCCGGTCTGCAAGATTCTTCTGACGCGACTGAGGTGTGCGAAGTGTCTCCTGAATCACCTTTACCTTATCGAAAGCATCCTGGACCAACTCTGTCCCCAACAACCAAGCCTCGCCGGGCTCAAACTAACGAACCGGAGATCTACACCATCTCCCATATAAAGCCTCATATGGCGCCATCTGAATGTTGGATTGGTAGATGTTGTTGTAAGCAAACTCTGCAGGCAAGTAATCAGCCCAAGAACCTCCAAAGTCAATAACACAGGCACGCAACATGTCCTCCAATATTTGAATGGCACGCTCGGACTGCCCGTCTGTCAGAGGATGACACGTTGTGCTCAACTCTACCTGTGAACCCAATTCTCGCTAAAAAGTCCTCCAGAACTGAGAGGTAAACTGAGTACCCCTATCTAATATAATAGAAACCGGTACCCCATGCAACCGTACAATCTCCCGGATGAAAATCTCTGCTAGTCGCTCCGAAGAATATGTGGTACATACAGGAATGAAGTACACGGACTTGGTCAGCCAATCCACAATCACCCAAACTGAAACAAACTTCCTCGCTGTCCGAGGGAGACCACTCACAAAGTCCATAGTAATCCTCTCCCATTTCCATTAGGTAATATCCATGCGCTGAAGCACACCACCGGGCCTCTGATGCTCATACTTGACCTGCTGGCAGTTGAGGCACCAAGCTACATGACTCACAATATTGAGAGAGAATTCTTATTGATTTAGGATGAATTACAATGGAATATGACCCCTCTATTTATAGGGAAAGAGTGACTTAGCCACTAAGTAAAATCTCTTTAAAATATAGACATGCACCTTAAATACAATTCTAATCGTTGTCGCAAATTTAATTATCATATATCCCGATTTATATGGAAGTATTTGAATAGACACAAAGTTTAAGAAAGAAAGATATTTGAAACTCATCATCTAAAACAAGCGATAGATATTTCTGCGACTATAAATCATTTCCTTAGGGGTCAAACGAAAAGTCTTAAGGTTATTTTAAATATAAAAAATATTTTTTGTTACAAAA
Source organism: Nicotiana glauca (assembly GCA_026770625.1). NCBI lineage: Eukaryota > Viridiplantae > Streptophyta > Magnoliopsida > Solanales > Solanaceae > Nicotiana > Nicotiana glauca. The sequence continues at coordinate 17,575 of MU749283.1, read as the reverse complement.
TAAAGGAGAAAAGTGTCACATAAATCTATATATAGAGAGCTTAAAAAAATTATATATATATAAAGCTGGTCTAACAGAAGGTGAGGTGGCACCTCTCTTAAGCCAGCATTGGTATTTATCTTTTTTGTTAATTTTTTTACAATTTTCTCTTATATTTCCTACAATATATATATTTGCTGGAAAATGAAGCCACTATATTAAATTGTCTATAATGATATACATTCATTGCTGAGCTAAAAGGGAAAGACATTCAAAAATATGAAATCAGTTTTCCAATTCTTATCAGCAGAATTGTTCGTTTCTCCAATTCCTACATTCTAGCAGAATTGTTCGTTCCATAATTTCAATTTATATTTATATTTATAACTCTCAATCCTCTCATATTTATAACATCCAAAAATTTAATGTGTTGTTTAATGACATAATTATTCCTCCATCTATGTTTATACAACATAATATAATTATATATAATTATAAGTCTGATATCCAAATGGTAGTTCCATAAAATATCATGTTAGCGGTGGCATCTTTCATGGCATATTTGTCTGCAAAGTTGTAGAATCATAAAATACTGTTGGATCATCTGGTAGATACATGAAGATTCTCTTAAATGTGGATTCTTTTTTCGACTGACTTGCTCACTTTTTGTTCTTATTTTGCTAGATTTACCAGTTTCTTCTCCAAACACGACTGAGAAAGTTGGCACTTGTGACTATTGGATTATTAACCCCTTAGATGTTTTGATAGAGAATTTTGACAAGAGCTAAATATACGAAGGTATGCATATGATGATTATAACAAGTAGCGGAAGAAATTCCAGTATCAAAATCACATGTAATCTAGACATCTAGTATAAACGGGATTTCACGGGTTACCTCTTGAAGCGTGAACATATCTCTTCTACCACGTGAGCCTTCAGTTCCATAACTTCTCAATGGAATCTCCATCAACCGCAAAATCGTGATCCTCGAACGTTCCACGGTCTTCTACTGTGTTACCCAAATAATACCGAAAATAGCAATTTCGTGTGGGCGAAATTTTTAGGAAAACATGGCTGAAAATTTCAGCCACCATGTGCTCTCTCCTCTAGGTGGAAAACCTTATGTATTTATAGCACAAGTTTTAAGGGTTAAGACCATTTTTCAAAATCTGTTGGGTTTTCTTTTCCACCAGAAAAAGGATTCTTTTATTTCCTATTATTTAGGCACAGTAGGAACCACATAATTTAATTAATAAGGCTCTAATTATGGAATTAATTTCTAATTTTTGAAATTAATATCTACCATAATTAATTACAAATTATTCCACTAAAAATTCGTAATTGCACTCCTTATCCAATTTCGAAATTCATCCATTAAATCTTATTTAACTTCCCATGTTAAGATTCAGATACTAATCAATTAAATTAAATTACTAACGATTTAATTTATTGATTATTTCATTTAGACTTTCGCTTAACTTATTTCATGTGTCGGATACAAAATTCACCGATCGGGTTTACAAATAAAAATTTATAAGCTTTCATAAAGGGTGTATCATCAATCTCTAAACCCATACATGGATTCCATCAACTAACTATTACTTCGCCAATGTACATTATTATTAGCCAATTTACCAGGCATATTGACCCACGAAAGAATCTTGCCTTTTAATAAATCAAAATAATAAAAATATATACAGCTAATAATAATTATATCAAGATTAAGAGTATAAGTACATTTAATGGCTAGAGAGTTTATTTATTAAGTCAGTATAAAATATTTATCTCTACCTGATCCGTTCAATACATACAAAATGTACTAGCACAAGAAGTTGGAATTAAACCTTTTCCATAATCAAGATAAATTATATTTAATCTTGTACTACAATTTTTCCTAATGGTTTGTCCAATTCCATTATTAGATTGTGAACTCAAACTTTATACTTATAAGAACCGATAATTTAATCTTTCGTGTATAAGCTAAACTCTATATACTAAATCATCAACTATATAAGCAAATGACACAGACTAATATATAATCTATTTAAAACTTTATTAAAATTGAATAAACAATTGTTTCAGAATAAATACTATATCTAAACCAAACCCATGGTTAATAGTATATATCCCAACAGCATATTCATAAAAACATGCTGAATTTATATAGTTTTGTGCGTTTTTTACAAATGACTTCTATAATTTCGTCTACAGTTTTTAATTTTGACCATTACTTTTATTTATTTATTTTTAAAAATTTTTCTTACATGGCAATATTAACAGCTTACTTTGGTCTTGGGGAACAATAACACAGGTTAGATTAAAAAGCATAAAATTTATGGCCTTAATCAATATTGTTTAAGTCATTTTTTAATGAATGAGGAGCTTAGTTAATGTTCGGGTGAATTTGGAAGACTTAAAATATTATGCAACAACTCTATTTCTTTTTCTTGTATATTCATACTTTATATTAGGGGTGTACATAGGCCGGGTTGGTTCGGATTTTTCAATTACCAAACCAAACCAATAGTGTCGGATTTTTAAATCTATAAACCAAACCAAACCAAAGAAATCGGATTTTTCAATCTCGGGTTTTTCGGGTTTTCTCGGGTTTTTGGGTTTTTTTTCCGATAAGTCTTCGTAGCACAAATATATAACTTGTGCTCCACATACTTCTCTAATCCTACAATGATACAACAATATAATGTATTTTTCAAGAAAATAATACAATAATATGAGATGCGCCATAACATTGTACTAAAATATTCAATAACAAAAATACTAAATCCATAAAGAAAATATTACTAAGTAATAAGTCATAATAAATATTAACATAATCTAAAAGTACTATATAAGTCATGCTTAAATAAGTACAACTATAAGTATATTAGTAACACAAGTAAGCATTAAAGAAAAAGATAAACTAAGTTATGCATTTTCAATATAAACAATGCAAAACTAAAAAATAGATATCCATACTATTGTCATTTCGAGTGTTGAATTGAATTTTATTAGTTTTCATTAGTATTGATGTGAAGTTTATTTGAATTACTACCTTTATGAATTATAAAATTTATTGGACCATTCAAGAATGTTAATTTCAAACTTGAAACAATATGTTTAAAGACAAAACTGTGAAAATATTTAAGAAATATTTATGAATTTTATTAAAAATAAATATTTATATGTATAAACTATTTGTAAAAATAGAATAAATGTAATATCGGGTTGGTTTGGTTTCGGTTTGACTTTTTTTAGTTAAAACCAAACCAAACCAATTATGGTCGGGTTATTTTTTCCAATACCAAACCACGTCAAACCAACTCATGATCGAGGTTTTTTTTTCGGTTTGACTCGGATTACCGATTTGGTGCGGTTTATCGATTTTCTTTGTATACCCCTACTTTATATTATCTTGGCAAAACTTTCCAATTAGTTTTATTTTCCAAGTTAACTTATTCTTTTTAATGTGATTCTTTTCTCCTGTAAATTAGGAATCATGTTTTAGATTTGACCAATGGAATTGTGTCACGACCCCAACCCGGTCGTGATGGCGCCCAGCATACGACTAGGCAAGCCCGACCATGTATATCAATAGCCTCGTTAATTAAACAGATGAAGATAAATATCATTTAAACAAGAATTTGAAATACTGATAATAATGCAGAAAATCTAACAAAATACCAACTCAGCCTTACTAGGACCCGGTGTCACGACCATGAGCCTCTAATGACAGAATACTATCCTACTACAAAGTCTGTCTAATACTGATAATACGGAAATAAAGAATAAAGATAGAGGGGAGAATCATTGGCTGCGAACGCCCTGCAGCTACCTCAAATAATCTTAGAAAGAACTCTGAATCAGCTGGAATCACTCAACCTGAGTCTGCCCTGGATCTGCACACAAGGTGCAGCGAGTAAAGTGAGTACTTCTAACTCAGTGAGTAATAAACATAACTAAAGTCTGAAAGTAAGAAAATGCAGGAAATGCACAAAGTACTCTACATCTAGCAGTTTATATCAAATCCAGCGAAAAAGTATACAACAAATAACAAAGTCAAGAAATAATGCATGAAAAGAATGCAACACATATAACGGTACATTCCAGTACCCTCTGCGGCGTGCAGCCCGCTCCACTTATTTAACGTCGAAGGCGCTCACTGGGGGTGTGTACAGACTCCGGAGAGGCTCCTACAGCCCAAGTGCAATATCAACCAGGTATTGACATAAAACAGGCTCTCGGCCTCAATATCAATATATAATAACCGCTGCGGCATGTAGTCCGATCCATATCAAGGAAACATCCTCACCACTGGGTCCCCGACCCATCTCAGTCAAATAAGTCCACAACCAATCGGGCGTGACATACTATACGTATCTCAACCCTCATATCCTTTTCATTTAAGTTTCACGTATAAAATACAGTTATTATATTGTTTTTAATATTTGAAAACATGACTGATAATTTATGTTGTGCACACAAGTGAGGAAAAACACATAAAGATCCATAAGGATTCTACAGGTCGGCACAAGACCCCAAACACGGCAATAAGCCCAATCCACAGTGATAAAGTATGCGTCTCAATTGCCCATAAAGAAAAAAAATCATACTCGGGATGGACCAAGTCTCAATCCCCAACCGTAACCGACCCCGCACTCACCATAGAGTGCGTGTCACGCCTCAATATAGCATCACGATGTGAAAGTCCGGGGTTTCAAACCCTCAAAACAGCAGTTACATCAATTACTCACCTCAAACCGGCTAAAGAACTAGTCCGTCAATACTTTTCCTCTAAAATGAACCTCCTCGGACGTCGAATCTAGTCAAAACTACAATGAATGCATTACAATAGGCAAATGGAACAAAACCCAATTGAAAGAACTCGAAAAAAACCCAAAAATATGAAGTTGGCAAAACCCAAGCCCGGGCCCATTTCTCGAAAAATTACGAAATTTACATCACCGGAATCTTCGTCTCGCCACGAGTCCGTACATGTAAAATTTATCAAAATCGGAGTTCAAATGCCCCTTCGAATATGAAATTTACATTCCAAAAACCAATCCCTAGTTTCTTCAATTTTTACCCAAATTTTAGAGAATTAAAGTATGAATCTTCAATTAAATGGTATTTCTAGGCCACAAGACTTACCTCCACTTCCCGTCAAAATCCCCTTCAAAATCTACTAACAAGCTCTCAAGGTGGTTCAAAAATGGAGGAAATATAAGATAGGTCGCGGATGAAATTTCGTTTAAAACCATACTGACGCCCAGTTATTCCTTCTACGTGAACGCGTGGGTCATCCCGCGTTCGCAATAAACAAAATCCACTGGGCCATCTTTTCCTCTACGCGAACGCGTACTATACCACGCGAACGCACTGAACGAAACAAGCTGGACCCGTTACCTCTTCTACGCGAACGCGATGGCCAACCTCACAGGACTACACAAACGCATTGCCCTTCACCCGAACGCAAAGACCAATCACCTCATTCCTTCGCGAACGCGGCCCATGCCACGCGAACGCGAAGGCTTAATTTTGCCTGCACTGCTGCTGCAATTTCTGCAGAAATTCTTAAGTCCAAACTTCCCGAAAAATCATCCGAAATCACCTCGAGGCCCCCGAAACCTCAACCAAAAACACCAACATACCCCAAAACATCGTACGAACTAGTTCCAATCATCAAAACACGTCCAACAACACAAAAATCATCAATTCACCACGGATTCAAGCCTAAGTTTTCTTTAAACTTTCGAAACTCACATTCGATCAAAAACCCGACCAAACGATGTCCGAATGACCTCAAATTTTGCACACATATCCAAATCACCTAACGGAGCTATTGCATTTCTCGGAATTCCATTCCGACCCTCGGATCAAAATCTCACCTATCAACCGGAATCCGCCAAAATTCTAACCTCGCCAATTCAAGCCTAATTCTACACCAGACCTCCAAATTCAATTCCGATTGAACTCCTAAGTCACAAATCATCCCCCGAAATTAACCGAACCACCGGAACTCACATCCGAGCCCTCTAACTATATAGTCAACTTCCGGTTTATTTTCCAAAACAAGCTTCCTTCCAAGAGGCTAAGTGCCTCATTTCCAACTAAAACCAATCCAACTCTACCTGATCAACTCAAATATTGATATTAAATCATATAGAAACATAATATGGGGGAAACGGGGCGGTAACTCACGTGACGATAGGCCGGATCGTCACATCATCCCCAACTAAAACAAACGCTTGTCCTCGAGTGGGTCAAGAAACACACCTGGAGTCTCAAATAGGTGGGGATATCTACTCCGCATCTCCTACTCGGTCTCCCAAGTAGCCTCCTCCACGGGCCGACCTCTCCACTGCACCTTCACCGAAGCTATATCCTTTGACCTTAATTTCCTAACCTGACGACCCAAAATAGCCACTGGCTCCACATCATAGGTCAAATCATCATCCAAATGAACTGTACTGAAGTCCAACACATGAGATGGGTCCCCAACAAACTTTCGGAGCATAGATACGTGAAATACCGGTTGAACTCCCGATAGGCTGGGTGGCAAATCAAGCACATAGGCCGCCTACCCAATTCTCCTAAGTATCTTAAAAGGGCCAATGAACCTCGGACTCAGTTTTCCTTTCTTTCCAAATCTCATAACGCCCTTCATAGGCGAAACCTTCAACAAGACCTTCTCGCCCACCGAATAAGATACATCTCGGACCTTCCAGTCCGCATAACTCTTCTGATGCGATTGAGCTGTGCGAAGTCTCTCCTGAATCACCTTTACCTTATCTAAGGCATCCTGGACCAACTCTGTCCCCAACAACCTAGCCTCACCGGGCTCAAACCAACCAACCGGAGATCTACGCCGTCTCCTAAATAAGGCCTCATATGGCGCCATCTGAATGCTAGATTGATGGCTGTTATTGTAAGCAAACTCTGCAAGAGGCAAGTAATTAGCCCAAGAACCTCCAAAGTCAATAACACAGGCACGCAACATGTCCTCCAATATCTGAATGGTA
>MU749271.1:0-25876 GCA_026770625.1 Nicotiana glauca | reverse complement strand
TTTTTAGAAGAATTGCGACGTTGCGAAAATGTATTTCGAGTCACACCGCACCAGTACGCCTGTGACTTTAGTACATTCCAACTTCGCCGGGATTTGGATTTGGGTCACATAAATGTGCACCCGTTCATGAGAATGTATATTAAGATTGTGCCTAGTGGTGTCTATTCTTCGTTACTTTGGGAGAGATCGTGGAATTGGCTAAACGATCCTTCCGGGTCTAAAGATTTGTAATTATTATTTGAGGGCCCCATTTTGTCCGTTTTCATGACGAGGCTCATCTCATTGTATTTTAAAAAGTACACATAATGGCGCTAAGTTTTCTAATTCTGTTTTTTTCCTTAATAGAAATGTTTATTAGCAGTTTTTTTTTAAATAGTTTATATCATCATTTCTTTGGATCCTGGCCATTATTCGTTATTGGGCCTGGAATCTGGGTTAACTTAATAGAACTGCACCAAGGTGCAATTGGCTACTTGAAGCCCAGTTAACATTTCCGTATCTGTCTCTCACAGGCACAAAGGCCATATCGATTGGATCTGGGCCTCTATTCATGACCATGCCCAAATCATTACTAGGTCCAAGGCAGGTTCAAACATTTTAATAAACTAACAGAGATATAAGCAAATATTATTAAGTTCTGTATCAGAAATTAACTAGCCATATTAACACTGATTTATATTTGAATACTACTGTTTAGTCACTCAGCTTAACTAAGTCTGATCTATATATTATTTATCAGTCGAGACAATACTTATTAAGATGTAGAGCTACCTTGTTGTTTTTGTTTAACTAGAAACATTAATCTAAATCTTCAACCAAAACACATTCGAATTACAATCTGAATTTCATTCATACTTAAATTCCTGTTTTACACCATACCACTAAGTTTAAACGCGAGTTTTATAACTAAACCAGTTTAAATGATGCTAAGCCATTAACGCGATTTAAATTTTAACCAATTCATACTTTTCAACTTAATAGCTACTGATTCAAAGTTCAATTAACAAAATATTTCGCCAGTTTGTATTATACTACTGATTTCAGAACAGATGTAAATCTATAAGTAAATTAACTAAGTTTTAGCCAGTTTTCAATTTTAGATCTAGGTGATCATTTTGACTGATCTATTTAGTGTATTTACTATATTACTATCTAACTACTAATGTAATCTGAATTTAAAGTTCGAACAATCCAAATCCTTATTACAGCCAGAAGACCTAATGAATTACATAAGTTCTAATTATCAAGCTATAAACAAAACAGAATTACGAAAGCAAACTAATGCTCATTCCATTTCTTCAAACTTCAGTTACATCCTTGAGAGGTAGTAGTGTACCTGATCAAGTAGAGAGGAAAACAATGAGTTCTAGGGGAGCGAAGGAGAAGAAAATCAGCAATAGGCAGCAATCCAAGTATTAACAGTAATGAATGCAAATTAACACAGCAACAAGCTTGATTCTAGAGTAGAAAACCCAGCGAATTCAACCAATTAATGAAGAACCGCAATCGTAAATCCAAAATATCACTTCGAACAGCAGCAATGAAACAGTAGCAGTATTTTAGTGTATTTCAGTGTATTTCAAATTTCAAATCTTCTGAACCTCCCTTAATTTTCCAACTCTCTGAACCTTACTCAATTTTTGAACCTCCAAATTTCTGAACTCAAAATTTCTCAACCAAAATTTCTGCCCCTGAATTAGGCTTGAAGGGGCTTATTTATAGAGTAGAATGGGAGGGAAATTTGAATTAATTATTTAGATTTCCCACCCCTACTCTTTTTGAATTATTTCAGTTTAGTATAGGGTATTTTTTATAAGAATACACTTGAACCCCTGCTAGAAAGTTCCAGGATATTCTATACCATTCTATCAGGTGTTAATACCCTTATTGCCCTCACTTGCTAAGGGTTATTACCTATTCACCATTTAACTATACCTGATTCACCCCTTATTATTCAACTAATTACAGTAAAACCAGGCTCAATTGTCTTTTATGTCCTCACTACTTCTACATTATCTTCAAATTTACCATTCCCTATTCCATTTTAACCCTTTATATTTCATATGTATTTACCCGATCTGCCCTTAGGTCTGTTAAGACTTGGGGTATTCAGCATCATTTAGAATATAACCCTTAACCTTATCTTTATTTTTTAACCATTTTTACACTAAGTAAGACTTTCAGAGTTAACCCCTTTTCAGACCTAACCACTTTACAAACATAGCCACAAATAACCTTTTAATTAATCAGAGACCCATACAAGAAATCAAACTGTATCGCAATGATAGCCAACATTTAAGCAATTTACACTCATAGCCCTAATACGACTAATTACTCAGAAATTCAGAAGAGTCAAGCATTAAACCGTATTGCAATAATAGCCAGTATTAACAAACTTGCAAATATAACCCTAATTTCGACTAAACACTTAATTAATCAAGACTCAGAGAAACAATTTAATAATGGTTGAATCCAATTAATCATGACTTTTAATCGAGCAAGGTCTATCAAGCAAGAATATTAAACGACTATAGAGCATGTGATTTATCAAATGACTTCAATTAGAACAAGAGAATATTCAGTCGATTTCATGTACAAACAGAAAAACCTTGAGCATGTAACAGATTCCAGAGAAATAAAACAAAAAGAAAGGGTAGAAGATTTGAGAACCAGAAACAACAAAGAAAGGATTAGGGACTTAGCTTTCGTATTTTCTTTTTGTTCTTTTTCTTCTTTTCTTCATTTTTCTTTCCTTGTTCTCTTCTTTCTTTATTTTCTCCTTGATTCTTGACTTTCTGGTGGTTCAGAGGCTCTGGGTCTCTTTTAACAATCGATCCTCCAGGCAGACTCTAAGAGTCTTGTTTGGATGTAAAAAGGGTGGACTAGGGTTTGATTTGAAAGGGTTTTGAGTTTGAGTGTCCGTTGGAGTAGGGTTTCGGCGGGACATTTTTGAAGATTCGAGAAACAGGGCTAATATTCGAGAGGTGGGACTTAGGTAAGGTGAAAGAGGAGCTCAAGGTGGTTCTATGGTGTTAAGGGTGGAGGCTGGTTCATAGGTTAGTGGTCGCCGGCGACCTGTTATTCAAGATTCGAGAAGAACGACGGAGTTTTGGATGAAACTGGTGTGATGGGGTGATAGAGGAGAAGGGGAAGGTTCAGTGGTGTGAAAATTGGTCGGGGAAGATGACCAGAAATAGACCACCGGTAGGGTTCCGGTGATCTCAGCCAGAGAGAAGAAGGGAGATAAGGCGGCTAGGGTTAATGGGTTGAATGTATAACGTGTATAATGAGATATGAACGGAGGGTGTATTGATATATTAAATGTATAATGATGGTTCTCAACCGTTGGATTAGTTTAAATGAATGGCCAGGATCACTTTGGCCTTAAAACGACGACGTTTGATTTAAATGAATCCTTACTCCTGTCCGTTAGATTAGCTTCTTGGACGGTTGTGATTTATTCTTTTTAACGATGTCGTTTGGCTCCGTGTAACACTGATTTCATCCGTTTGATCAATCAAACGGACGGCTGTGATTATTTCCTTTAACGATGTCGTTTCATTTATTTTAACCATCGCCTATCTTGGTCCGTTTGATTGAATCATCAACGGCCTAGATTTGTTCGAACCAAACGTTGTCGTTTTAGCTTTGTGTTGAGAACTGGCCGGTTAAATTTGATATTGGGCCAGGTCTGTTAAAGTGTTAATTGGGCTGAAGAATTTTGTGATTTGGCCCAATTTTGATGTACATTGCATTTTGTATTTATACATTGTATTTTTTTTTCTTGTATTTTCGTATTTTGTATATATATATTTTTGACTTGTATTTATTTAATTATACTGTATTTTCTTGTATTTTATACCTGATGTATTTTTCCTTTTATTTTGTATATATTTTTTATTTTTCTTTGATTTTCTAATTTCCTAATAATTACCTTACATTTTTGGTATTTTCTAACTAATTTCATTTTGTATTTTTTGGTTTAATTTTTCTCACTTTATTTTCAACAAATTAAAGCACACACTGATACTTTCTACACAATAATCAACCAATTTCAATCAAAAATCATTTTTTGTATTTTATTTTGGAATTAATTGCTTGGAGCAAAAATCACGTGCTCACAACTATTACCGGCTCGCATTATCGAGAGATTGAGGTTATCATTGATTACCAGGCCAGGCAAAGACAAGGGCAGAAATCCATAACTATATTCCTCGTCCATTAGAAGGGACTCACATTCCATTGAGAATGTCTACTTGATAGATGGCTTGAAATATATCCTAATCAGTGTATCACAACTATGTGATAGAGGTAACTTGGTAGCATTCACCTCTACCAAATGTTTTGTGATAAATCTTACCATTGACAAGATTATTTTGCAGGGAAAAAGAGTAAACAATATATACATTGTAGATTTGTCCACTCTTTCAGAAAATGAACTCACATGCTTAAGTGTGTTGGAAAATGGTCCTCTTCTTTGGCACAAAAGACTTGGTCATGCAAGTCTAAGTCAACTCAACAAATTAGTCTCCAAGGACCTGGTTATAGGGTTGCCTAATATCAAGTTTAAGGAAAACAAAGTTTGAGAGGCTTGTGCAAGGGGAAGTAGGTAAGATCCTCTTTCAAAAGCAAGAAAATGGTAAGCATGACCAGGTCAATGGAACTAGTTCATATGGATCTCTATAGTCCAATGAGAACATTAAGCAGAGGTGGTAAAAAATATGTGATGGTGCTTGTTGATAATTTTTCTAGGTTTATTTGGACATTATTTTTAACATCTAAGGATGGAGCATTTAACATGTTTACTTCCTTTGTTAGAAAAACTCAGAAACAACTAGGTGATCAACTTGCATCAATTAAGTCTGATCATGGAACTGAATTTGAAAATGCTAAGTTTGCTGAAATTTTTGATGAGCATGACATAGATCACAATTTTTCTGCCCCTAGGACTCCACAACAAAATGGAGTAGTTGAAACAAAGAATAGGACACTTGAAGGTATGGCTAGGACTATGATTCTTTCTAGTAAACTGCCCCATAGCTTCTGGGCAGAAGCTATAAACACTGCATGTTACATCATTAATAGGTGCATGACTAGACCTCTTGTAGAGAAGACTCCCTATGAGTTACTTAAAGGGAGAAAACCAAATATATCCCATCTTATGGCATTTGGATGCAAGTACTTTGTGCATAACAATGAAAAGGACTCCCTAGGTAAGTTTTGTCACGACCCTAGTTCATCGATCGTGAACATGTCGTGATGGCACCTACTCCCCACGACCAGGTAAGCCAAATATTGTGGAAAGTATAACAATTGCGGGAAAATAGAGGAAAACCAAATTAAAAGTAACACAAGTCTAACACTATTCCCAAAGACCCAGAAACGCATGGGCAACACAGGCTATAGAAATGTACAGTATGGCTCCAAAACTCCAGAATATTCTACCAACCGAAAGAGAGAAAACTAGATACTAAAGATAGAGTAAGAAGAAGACACATCAGTCTGCAGACGCAGCAGAACTATCTCGAAGTCTCCGTGGTCCTCCTGCCTCACTGATAGTGCGCCTGAGTAGAGGTACCTGGATGATCTGCACATGAAAAAACATGCGCAGGAAGGGCATGAGTACACCACAGCGGTACTCAGTAAGTGCCAAGCCTAACCTCGGTTGGGTAGTGACGAGGAAGGTCAGGGCCCTACTGAGATAAACATAATAAATAATAAGGTAATGGAAACAATCTAAATAAAGTCTACAACAAAAAAATCTGAACCGGATAAGTACAGGAGAGCAGTAATAGAAAGTAACGGTAACAATACAAGTAAATACTGTCCTCAACCAGGAATAGTAACCGGGGATCTCTTGGTAACCCGAGGATCTCTTGGTATCCTCATCATATGTACTAGGGATCTCTTGGTATCCCGAGGATCTCTTGGTATTCTCAATAAGTGAGCCGGGGATCTCTTGGTATCTCGAGGATCTCTTTGTATCCTCAATAAGTGAGCCGGGGATCTCTTGGTATCCCAATGTATATATAGAAACACGTGCTAGGGATCTCTTGGTATCCCGCACCTTCGTTCCAGAATAAGTCAAGTACAGGGGGATCTCCCGGGAAGCCGTCCCGTAGTCCCAATTTAAAGCACACCACAACAACAACTCAAAATCTCAGTATAAATGCTAAACCAGTACAAGTGATTGAAATTTCTAACCTAACATGCTTCACAGAGTGCAAATAGTACAGTTAAACAATTAAGCAAGTAAGTCAACTAAGCATGCTTCTCTAAGCTAGCACAGGTCAAAACCTACAGTTTAAAGGAACAAGTAAACAGAAAATCTCCGTGTAAATACTCCAAGTAGAAACGGGTTTACAACAATTTTCTCAAGTACGTGCTCGTCACCTCACGTACGAGGCATTCAAATATTCAGAACATGTCCTAAGGGGAAAAGTCCCCCACACAAGGTTAGACAAGTCACTTACCTCGAACCGGCTCAATATCACTAGAAACCGCGCCTTTGACACGAGTATCCGACTCCAAATGGTCCAAATCTATTCAATTCAATTACACATCGCAAATAATATTGCAAACAACTGATTCCACTATTAAAATTAAAGCTAGGGCACGAAAATAGGTAAAATGACCAAAATGCCCCTCCATCCAACGTCTCAGAATTGAATAATTTTCAGAACCCTCGTACTCTCACGAGTCTAACCATATAAAAATCTCCCAAATCGGAGGTCAAATGCCCCCTCAAAACCCAATAGTTTGGTCAATGAAGTTTTACCCCAAATTAACCAAATTTTGATCCTAAATTTTAATTCCAATGATGTATTTAGCTATATAATAATGAAATATAATGAAAAGGGATCAAAGAAACGTTACCCAATTATTTTCTCTTCAAAACCCACTCGAAATCGCTTTCTCCCGAGCTCTCAATCGATTTTCAAACTTACAAAATTAAACCCTCAAAATTTTCTATTTTTGTCCAGACATTTCCACTTCTGCGGACAAGGGACTGCTTCTGCGGTCCCGCATATGCGGACAAAGTGTCGCTTCTGCGGCGGCTTCCACTTACTATCCTATTTTCCGCTTTTGTGGTCTATGGATCGCTGAAGCGATACCGCTTCTGCGGAAATTCGTCCGCTTCTGCGGACCTGACCTTGAGCCCACGCCTCGCTTCTGCGGCTGCCTAGCTGCTTCTATGGTTCCCAAGCCGCAGAAGCGAAAATACCAGAAGCCTGCTACAAAATTTTCCTTCCAACTCCATAACTTGCCCGTTGAGCATCCGAAACACACCCGAGGCCCCCAGGACCTCAACCAAAAGCACCAATACCACCTAATACCTCATTCAAACTTGTACCAATCCTTAAAACACCTAAAACAACACCGCAAATCCAATTAAATCAAAGATTCAAGCCTAAGAACTTCAAATTCCAACAAAACACTCTTTCGATAAAAAACCTAACCAAACCTCGCCCGAATGACCTAAAATTTTGCACACATATCCCAAATGACATGACGGAGCTACATTAACTTCCGGAATTCCAATTCGACCCTCGGATCAAAAATTCACTATCAGACCGTAAGCTTCAAAAATTCAACCTTTGGCATTTCAAGCCTAAATGAGCTACGAGCCTCCAAAATACATTCCGAACACGCTCCCAACCCCAAAATCACCTAACAGTGCTAGCGGAACCATCAGATTTCCATTCCGAGGTCGTCTTCACACTGTTCCAAATACGGACCATTTTTCAACTCCCAAGCTCTCATTTAGTGACTAAGTGTCCCAAAACACTCCGAATCCTAACACCGAACATCCCGGCAAACCAAAATAGTCGAAATGAACTTAGGGGAAATGGGTAATGGGGGATCGGGGTGCAAATTCCAAAAACGACCGGCCGGGTCGTTACAAGTTTGATCCCAGAAGTAATGAGGGAGTATTCTTGGAATATTCTTCACATAGCAAAGATTATAAAGTGTACAACAAAAGAACTATGTGTGTAGAAGGAAGTTTTCATGTAGTGTTTGATGAAACTAACATTTTTTCTAAGATAAAGGAACACGAAGATGAATATATTGGTCTGGTAAAAGGTTTAAATGAAGTCACAGCCCAAGCTGAAGCTGCACTAGAAGAAAGAACATGTGATAAAACATGTTCTTTTGTCACGCCCCAACCTCGGGAGGTGCGACCGGCACTCGATCGAGCGAACCCAACCGAGCAAGCCTCATCACACACTTCCTACCCAACTCATCATGAACAAGGTAACCATGTTTCCTTTTTATTTAGTCAAGGAAAGGTAGTACATTCAACAGTATTAGTTCATTTTATATTATAAACTTAAACCGTAGTTAAAGTTAATTTTTGAAATTCCCTTAAAGTTACAATTTATAGCTAACATGAGTTTGGAACTACAACATAGTTCATGGACCCCTCAAACACCCGTACATAACCCATACATATGTCTATGGAGCCTCTAAGGATGTAAAAAGACAAGCATGACAGTGTCTACAATAAGGCCCCGGCTATACCTCAAAAGTAGGTGTCTACAACAAAAGATGTGGAATCTAACCCTTTGAAGGAGGAAGGGTCACACCAAGACTTCGGGAAGAAGGTACTACGCTACACGCGATCAACACTATCTGTAATGAAGCCACCCACATTCATTTAAACAAATGTAGCACCCCCGACAAAAGGGACGTTAGTACCATGGAATAGTACTAGTATGTATAACTAAACTCTATCTAGTTAGAAAGAACTTCCATACAAGAATAAAGCAATCACAAGTACAACTCAAATGGGACTTTAAATGGCCATACATTTACAAATAAAGGAAGCATTCAATTTTCACATTGTATTCCCATAGCTTTTATTTTTGGGCATCTCATATTGTTCATCATTGTCCACATTACCACCGCTTACTTGAGCAGAGTTCGATCTAGACCCGATCGGCTAGGTCGCCTCATTTGAGACATTCACTTCAATCACAAATTCATTACCACCATGTGCGTAGCATGGTGTCCGATCTTGGCCCAATCGGCTAGGCCGCCTTACCAAGGCGTTTCCCTTTTTCCTCAATCATCTCGTTTCAATCTTTGTTTCCCATAACTCATTTCGTAAGCACTTTGGGCCCTAACTGTCACATTATATATTCGTCACTAGGCCACATCTCACATCATTCCCAATTTCAACGCTAGGTTTGTAATTTAGGAAAATGGGTGTACACAAGAGTAATTTAAATTGCAAGCATAGATAAGATTTCTCATAAATGGCAACATTTGCAATTTCGATTTCAATTTAAGGGCTAGGCATTTCAATTCATGATCCATAGTCCTAGCACCTTTCTTTAAGTTATCAAGAATAACATGTTAATCATATTGAGGTATACTTTCCACGTATATGAGGTTGCAGCATCAATTCAAGTGAAATAACAATCAGTACAACAATTCAATTTTGATCTTACCGTATTCAAATAATCACCAATAAAGCTCAATTTATAAAAGACGGGGTTTTAGCCATACATACCTCAACCGAGCTTTCGTTAATCCTATAACGTTCCGGAAGGTTCGCCCTTCAATTTATTTAAGCAATATAGCACAATTTAACTCATAATCAGGAAAAGATCATAATCTAGGCTCTCTTGAGCACTTTATCGAGCATTTAGTGTTCATTAAGGCCTTATGGTGCTTCTATGCAAGATTATACCAGCCCATTAACCATTCCTCTTTATTTATAGTTCCCTATATTCTTCAAGAACACATGTATGCGATGCAATTCCCGTGAATTACCTCACTAACGACCCCTTGTAGCTATGTGTACAAACAAGAGCTGAGGTGATGAAGTCTTACCTCTTGAGGTGATGGTTTAGCCCTCTCACTTGACTATCTTCACTGATCTAACAAGGATTCATGGAGTAATTTTGATGGGAAGCACTTTCCCTCTCTTAGACCTCTCTCTCTCACTCTAAAAGTGCCAAGAAATAGGCTCAAAATGAGCTATTGCACGGGATATAACGTCAGGGGCTCGGGTTTAACATTTAGGAAATTGGAGCACTTACTCGGATCTACAATCGCATATACAATCGCAAAGCAGACATAAAGTCCGCAAAATGGGCCGCAAAAATGCTTCCCAAAAACTGGACACACTGTTTGGGTCAGCGGCCGGAATGCGGTCCGCATACACGTTCTGCGGCCGTATAATGCACCGTAGAAATGCCCTTCACAAAATCCTAACGAAATTTTGTGATGACTATGTGGTCCGCATATTGGTTATGCGATCACATAATCGACCACATAGTTAACTTCAAATTTGACCAACACACTGACTCACTCTCCGGCGGATATGCGGTTCGCATACCTGATATGTGATCGCATTCTCGACCGCATAATTACACTTTACTGGAAAACTTTAATTCTTGACTTTTAAATGCATAGATCAGTACAAAAGGGTCCTAACCGCGGTGAATTTTAGGAATTTCTAACACCTAATCCTAACGTGGCACTGCGAACTCGGGTTTTGAGTGGAAATTTTCACGAGGCCTTACATCTTCCATCTAGGGCAACCTGACAAGGGGAACTGAACAAATAAGAACTGAATCTAACTCCGAAATGGAATTTGTCCATGAGCGTGTTCCTCAATAACAGAAAATAGGAGAAACATCAAACAGAAACCAGTTGGTTGTTGTTGCGACCAAAACACTCACGCAAGTGTACGCGATCGACAAGTAATATAGTAGTAAGTAAAGTATTGCTTTCACGAGGAATTATGATCAACTTATTGACTGATGTAAACTCAAATAATTATCAATTCCAGCTAATTTATCACAAAATATATAAATAACTAATTTACAATTTAACTAAAAATCAAACACTAATACAACTCATAAAAATTACTATGACAATTACACAATATTCTGATAACAATTTTTATAAAAGATATTCCAGGGTCATGGGATTGCTAGAGATCATACTACTTTCTTAGCTTAAGATTGATTTATTGAATTACCTGGGTTATTGATTATAGGGTTAATAATACCCATAAGAATATGTCGAATTCTGATGCGCCTATTCAAGTTAAATTAATACATATATGTCTATGGTATTAATATTAACAAGAATGCATTTACAATTCCTATTTTTCAACCAAACAAGGCAATTAAGTATATTTCTATCTTAATCGCGAATCTTTCGCCCAATGCCCAGGATTCAGATCTTGTTCTGTTTGATTCTATTTGCAATCAAGAATTTCCCTTTTCAAGTTTAACTCAAGATCCATAAATAGTATTTCACTGTTAGCTACGCAGTAAAATAATTAGAAGCAAAATCAAATAAATAACCCATAACGATAAATTCAAGATCTTCAATCTAAGCTTCAAATAACAAGATCATCTAACACCCATGACCCCAGAATATTTGGGTTTTTAGATACTCATACTCATACAAATATCAACCATAAAAGTCTTGATCATAATATAAATAAATACTAAGAGAAAGTTTAGAAGAACCCTTTCAATCCTTGCTCTAAGATGTTGTTTCTCTTTGATTTTTCTCTCCAAGATGAGTCTCCTCCTCTTTCTTCTCTCTAAAATCTCCTAATATCTTATCAAAAATCTCTCCCTCAATAATTGAGCTAGCTTGTCCTTTTATGGGTTAAGTGAAGTTACCCCCGGACTTTCAATTTTGTCCCTGAATAACTCTTTTACGGACTGGGAAACGCGCGAGCTCGCGCATTACTTCGCGCGTTTTTTCTAACATTCTGCCTCCGCTCCCTAATACGCGCGAGCTCGGGCATTACTTCGTGCATCTGGGCCATCATTTCTTCTATTTCTTTGTCTCGTCCTTGCATGCACTCATCTCCGAGGGGTCGTTCTTGCTGATAAATCATTCCAATAGCCTCTTTGAAAGCATCACATACGCTCCTCATCCTGCAATGTATACAATTCACAATTAGAGCCTATTTTCCATCAATTAACCATATTATGACATTGGAATATAATCAAGTGAAAGCATAAACAATAGCTAAATCACCTAGATTTGGCCTATTATCAACACCCCACACTTAATTCATTGCTAGTCTTCGAGCAATCAAACTATACTCTCTAGAGATTCCTTCACTCAACCATTTCCCCTAACGCATTACACCCAGAACAATTTAACATACATTACACCTAGCAGTGAACAATCCTAGCCTCATAAGTCGACTTTCACGTGCCAGGAAATATTCATACTTCCTCAAACTACTCTACACAGAGATCAAGACTTGCCTTTCCTTCACGAACCACATGCCCTTACATTCACAGAAGAATTATATAGATCAATCCACACAATCGAATTTCATGCTTATATATGTCAAAGCAAAATCACTCACACTCACAAAAGAAGTCACATGCATGCAATTGGTACCATAAGCTTGCCCTTAATGTAAATCTCTACTAATGTAGGCTCACTCGATCTAAAATCAATTAAGACTTTTTCATAGTTGTAATGTGGGCTAAGGGACAGGTAGGATATATTTAGGAATAGTGGTTCACCCTCCTAAGCACTTTAACACATAACATAATCACTTTGAGCGCAAATTATTCAATTCCTACTGCAATTTCACAACAATATCACCCTAGAATTTCTCGCTCTTTCTTTAAGCACTACTTTAGTTTATACCCTACTTGCAAGAACAAGACAACAATTTATTCATCTATATTTTCATTCTTTTTTTTTTCAAATTCTGCTAATGGTGTATTATTTTACAAGACAAGTACACATTTATTCCTTTTATTGGTTCCACTCAAAAGCCACCCTACTCTTAGTTCCCTCTTACTTCTTTTAGCGCTCATTTTTCAATTAAAGTGCTTTAAGAGGAAAAAGGGATCAAAGAAATCAAATAAGAACAAAAAGGTTATAGGCTTGTAATGTAGGTGCCAAAGAAAAGTCTATAGGCTCAAAAAGGGTTAACTAGAGATGAATTTTATTTGTGATAAGCAATTAAGCTCAAAAAGATCAAAGAGAGCCTAAAATCATCTTTCAAACCGAGCATTACCTAAAATTTCGCTTCAACTCACATACCGGGCAAGTTCTAGACACCAGTACACAACATGGACTACACAAAACCTCACCACACATGGCACATGACTCATTTTAGATCAGTTCATCAAGATACTCCATTACAAGAACTCAATTCAGTAACAAACATACAAATTAAGGCACTTTAGTGAGATTCAACAAACAAGGCTAAGCGTTACACTCTAGGGTCTATTGTGTTCAGGTGTGTTAACGCTATAGGTTCTCTTTTGAATTTTCTAGCTCATAGCCCATTAACCTAATCTACAAATAAAAAGTAAAAATAAAAACTACCTACACCCGGTTCAAGTTAAACCCTTGGAAAAGAACCGCGGTATAAAAAAACCAAGGGGGAGTTGCTACACTACCTAAAAAAATAAAAATCTTTTTTTTTTTTGTGTTTTTCCTAGACTAACTTCCCTCAAGAAAATCGTCAAAAAGATCCGTCATCAGGAAGATCCTACAATTTTTTAGTTTTTTTAATTTTTAAATTTTTTTTTACTTAGTCCCTCAAGAACCCCGTCGAAAGGGATCCGTCATCGGGACGAGCCATTTTTCTATTTTAACTAATGATTCCTACTTAATGCTAAACTAACCAAAATCAAACAAAACAAAACAAGAACAACATTCAAATGATACATTTACAAACATACAACGAAGTACCACCATCCCACACTTAAATATAAAGACATGTCCCCATGGCTTAAAATTGAAAGAACAGTGAAGTAAGGGGACTTCCCTGACGTCTCACTCCTGGTCGGAGACGGTGTTTGGGTTTACATTGCATGCCCGCCCCAGAGCTCGTAGCCAACCCATAAACTTCTTCTCCGACTTGGCTTGTCGGTCATCCATCGCGTCCATACGGATGCCCAAATCAGTCACTGAGGAGCGTAGCCCAGCTACCTCCTGCTCCAATGCTGTGAACCGGGACACCCTGGCAGTTCCTGAAGAGGACTCTACTCCTGACGGTTCTGCAATTGTTGTGCTGGGCGCATGGGCCTGTGTTTCTCCCTCCACGTTCATTTGTTCATCCTCCTCGTCCTCCGATGCATCAGATTCGCTCTCAGCTGCTCCACCTGTTACTGCTCCTGGGGTTGGCACCGTGGTGCTCTTTTCCGATCGGATCTTGTGGCTTTTTCTTACCAGCCCATCCACATGAAGATTTTCAGGCACCTACGCTTTCCTACAAAGCTTAGTCACCAAAGAAGGGGAAAAGAACCCACACTTGAGTTGAGAGCTCCGGATAAACATTTCGTCGTGGATCACCTTGGCCATATCGAAGGGAAGACCCTTGACGAAACACCAAATCAATGCAGCCTTCGTAGTATTTTTGGAGGGAATAAGGCGACTGTTAATCACATATAACTAGCTCTTTGCCTCTGGAGTTAAGACGAAGGAGTGGAACTTCTCACCGTGGTCCAGCCACTCCACTATTTTTCCGGGTGTGCAAATTTCATCAAAGAAGCGCTCCCACTTGGCGTTTTTGGATATTTGCCGTACTCATAAAAGCCCGTATTATCAGGTAGAGGATCGGGCAACTGATATGCTGTGCGTATTGCCTCAATGGAGGCATCTACTTCCTTGCGGCGCACCATGACCACATTGTCTATATGCTCTGGTAGATTAGCATACATTCTCGCACAACCATTACATTAGCCTCCCCTAGCTCACCAATGAAGACCTGCAAACCCCGCGCCATCAACTCTGAATAATTGTGGGGGCAGCGCTCCTTGACCGAATGGATGTCAATGGCCCTATCTGGAATGGGCTTTCTAGCGTCTTTCTCCGTAAAGCGGGTCTGAGCTGCAGCTGAAACAAATTTGCTGTTGTCATAGGGGCGTGCAGGTGCAGCCCCTTGTGTCCTAGATGTGCCAGTTTGGCAGCTTGATAATGGGCCAGTGGCTTGGCGCTTTCGTGGTGGTGCCATGATACCTGCAAAATGGGATCTCATCAGCCCAGCCCAACAAAAACATTGTGACTTAATGCGGTTACTCAGACTTCACACGCAAAATTGGTCACAACAACATAATCGTACTCATTGGAACCTTTCCACAAACACCTTTGAAGCTTTTTAGAACAATAATCCCCCACAAAATCTCATACAATAGCACCAATGAAGTACCCTCTACTCCACACTTACCACAAACCAAGCCCACAACATATTGCACCAATTTCTAGACAACATCTAAGTACAACTCCTACAATATAGCATAAGAATACAATAATAAATATGAAAAAAAAAGAGAAGAAAGAACCTAGGGCTCATACATGTGGTGAAGGAGAATTGGGAAGATGCTAGTGAACTTGAAGGGTTGGGGTCGTTTGGAGGAAGGGTTGTGCGTTGGATGAGGGATGGGAGAGATGTGAGGTTTTTGGTTTGATTTTATTTTTTTGCATGGGAGAAGGAGATGAGAGGGGAGGGATCGTTGGTTATGAGAAGGGGTGGGGTGGTTTTAGTCTATAGGTTAACTAAATAAAATACAGAAATAAGAAATAAAAACTAAAAACTAAAACATACAAAAAACGCCGAAATTTCAACAGGCTCAAGCGAACTCGCGCGAACAAATGCGCGAACTCGCGCATCCTTCGTGCGTCCCAGGCAGAATGTTTGCTCATATGCGCGAACAAATGCGCGAACATGTACGCGAACTCGTGCGCCTGGGCATTCATTTTTTTGTACTTTTTTCACCTGTATTGTTCTCGGTCGATGGTCTTTTCACCCGCCCTTCGTTACCTGCATTACTTAGTGTGCTAAACATAAAATCAAACACTACTACTATCGTGGCATGACTCAATACGTTCTGAAGCATCCGTCAAGTCCACCGAGGTCTTGTGACGTGCAAAGTCACCACCCTAGTAATGTTTTATCCTTTGACCATTCACCAAAAAGATACCAGTTGAACTCATATCTCGCAATTCCACAGCTTCATGAGGCTTCACACTTACCACAACAAAAGGGCCTGACCAACGATATTTTAGCTTTCCGGGGAAAAGCTTCAACCTCGAATTGAACAAAATAACTTCTTGCCCTGATTCGAACTCTCGATGTTCAATGTTCTTGTCATGCCATCTATTAGTCTTCTCTTTATACAATTTGGCATTCTTATACGCGTGCAATCAAAACTCATCAAGCTTATCGAGTTGCAGAACCTCTTCTCTCCAGCTAAGTCCCCATCCATATTCAGCTTTTTAATTGCCCAATAGGCTTTATGTTAAAGGTCGATGGGCAAGTGACACGCCTTCCCATAAACCAATTTATACAGAGAAGCACCTATGGGAGTTTTGTACGCAGTTCGATATGTCCACAATGTGTCGTCTAATTTCCCGGCCCAGTCTTTTCTATTTGCACTCACTGTTTTCTCAAGAATATGCTTTACCTCTTTGTTTGACACCTCCACTTGACCACTCGTCTGGGGGTGATAGGCAGTGGACACCTTGTGCTTGACTCCATACTTTGCAAGGACATTATTCAGCAATTTGTTGCAGAAATGCATTCCTCCATCGCTGATCAATACTCTGGGGGTTCCAAAGCGTGTAAAGATGTGCTTCTTGACAAAGCTCACAACCACCTTTGCATCATTAGTGGGAAGAGAAATGGCCTCCACCCACTTGGAAACATAGTCGACTGCCACCAAGATGTACCTATGACCATTAGATTGTGGAAACGGTCCCATGAAATCTATCCCCCACACATCAAAGCGCTCGATTACTAGAATGTTTGGCAGTGGCATCTCGTGCCTCTTTGTGATCGTTGCTGTTCTTTGTCACCTATCACATGTTTTAACAAAGGTGTGTGCATCCCTAAACAATTTTGACCAATAGAAACCTGATTGTAGAACTTTCTGAGCGGTCCTATCCCCACCATGATGACCTCCGTATGGTGAGGCGTGACATATATGAAGTATGGCAATCATTTCCTCCTCAGGAATACATCTCCACACCAACTAATCTGCACAGAGCCTGTATAATAATGGCTCATCCCACATGTAGAGCCTCACATCATGCAAGAACCTTATTCTATTGTCTGGTGTCAATTTTGGTGGTGTCACCCCGCTTGCAATAAAATTCACATAATCTGCATACCACGGGGTTGTGCTTGAAGCAATCACCAATAACTGCTCATCAGGGAATGTTTCTTTGATTGATCCCCCTTTTAGTTACATGGCCTCGGTTTTCCAACCTGGACAAGTGATCTGCAACCTGATTCTCCGTCCCTTTTCGATCTCGAATCTCTAAATCAAATTCCTACAAAAGAAGAACCCATCGGATTAATCTTGGCTTGGCATCTTTCTTTGCAAATAAATACCTTATAGCTGAGTGATCTTTGTAAACTATGACTTTGGTTCCCACTAGATAGGATCTGAATTTATCAAATGCCCATACTACTGCCAGTAACTCCTTTTCAGTAACAGTATAATTCATTTGGGCTGGATTGAGAGTTCTGCTCCCGTAATGAATGGAGTAAAAGATTTCTCCTTCTGCTACCCCAAAACAGCTCCAAT
This sequence comes from Nicotiana glauca, assembly GCA_026770625.1. NCBI lineage: Eukaryota > Viridiplantae > Streptophyta > Magnoliopsida > Solanales > Solanaceae > Nicotiana > Nicotiana glauca. The sequence continues at coordinate 8,330 of MU749271.1, read as the reverse complement.
GGCTATGTCACTTGCATCACACATCAATTCAAATGGAAGTTTCCAATCTGGAGCAATGATAACTGGTGAGGTAACTATTCTTCTTTTCAGCTCATCAAATGCTTTCAGACAAGCATCATCAAACTTGAAGGATGTATCTTTCTCAAGAAGCCTGCACAAAGGAGATGAAGTTTTTGAAAAATCTTTAATGAAATGACGATAAAAACCCGCATGGCCCAAGAAACTACGAATGCCTCTAACTGATGTCGGTGGAGGTAATTTTTCAATTGCTTCCACCTTTGCTCTATCTACCTGCAATCCATTCTTGGACACTTTGTGCCCTAAGACGATACCTTCTCTTACCATGAAATGGCATTTTTCCCAATTTAGTACCAAATTTGTTTCTTCACACCTAGCAAGTACCTTGTCAAGATTCATTAAACATTCATCAAACGAACATCTAAATACAGAAAAATCATCCATAAATACTTCCACAAACCTTTCAACCATATCAGTAAAAATAGCCATCATACACCTCTGAAAAGTCGCAAGTGCATTACAGAGACCAAATGACATTCTTTTAAATGCATATGTCCCATAGGGACATGTAAATGTGGTCTTCTCTTGGTCCTCAGGGGCTATAACAATCTGATTATATCCCTAATATCCATCCAAAAAACAGTACTATTCTTGTCCAGCTAATCTATCAAGTATTTGGTCAATAAAGGGAAGAGGAAAATGATCTTTTCGGGTGTGACGACCCGGCCCGTCGTCATGTGAGTTACCGCCCCGTTTCCCCCACATTATATTTCTCTATGCTTCATTATCGGTATTTGAGGTGATCGAGTGGATTGGATTGGTTTTAGATGGAAATGAGACATTTAGTCTCTTCAAGGAAAGCTTGTTTTGGAAAAAGTACACTGGAAGTTGACTATGCAGTTAGAGGGCTCGGATATAAATTTCGGTGATTCGGTTAGCTTTGGGGGTTGATTTGTGACTTTGAAGGGCGATCGGAATTAGTTTTGGAGGTCCGGTGTAGAATTATGCTTGAATTGGTGAAGTTAGTATTTTGGCGAATTCTATTTGGTAGGTGAGATTTTGATCCGGGGGTCGGAATGGAATTCTAAGAGTTCCAGTAGTTCCATTAGGTGATTTTGGATGTGCGTGCAAAATTTCAGGTCATTCGGAGGTGTTTTGGTTGGGTTTTTGATTGAATGCGTGTTTTAGAAGTTTTAAAGAAACTTAGGCTTGAATCCGATGTGAATTGATGATTTTATTGTTGTTCGATGTGTTTTGATGGTTGGAACAAGTTCGGATGATGTTTTGGAAAATATTGGTGCCTTTGGTTGAGGTCCCGGGGGGCCTCGGGGTGATTTCGGGTGGCTAACGGAAGGAATTTGAAGTTGGAAAAAAATTACAGGTTTGGTTGCAGCAGGTGTTTCCGCATCTGCGGAAAGGAGACCGCAGATGCGATTGTGCAGAAGCGGAGATGTCATCGCAAGTGCGAAAGAGGGTGAGGTTGAGCAGTTCCGCAGAAGCGGAAATATTTTTCGCCTATGCGAGTCCGCAGCAGCGGACAACAAGTCGCAGGAGCGGTTTGGGCTGGGAGGTGAGGCTTCGCAGAAGCGAATAATTTGTCACAGAAGAGACCGTTGGGATTCAATGATATTCCACTTAAGCGGACAAGGACCGCAGAAGCGGTCACGCGAAAGCGGTGTGGGGACCGCAGAAGCGGAAACCCCTGAAGGCCAGTAGGTTAAATGTTATTTTTCATCCGCGAGGGTTATGTGATTTCCACCACTTTTTAGCGAGCTTGGGAACTTTTGACGGGGATTTTAGAGAGTTTTGACTGGGAATCGATTGGAGGTAAGTCCTATGGCCTAGAAATATCATTTTATTGAAGAATCAACCTTTAATTCTTGGAAAATTTGGGTAAAAGTTGGAAGAACTAGGGCTTGGTTTTTGAAATGAAAATTTGGGATTTGAGGGGGCATTTGGGCTCCAATTTTGATAAATTTGATATGTATGGACTTGTGGCGAGACGAGGAGTCCGGTGATGTGAATTTCGTAATTTTTCGAGAAGTGGGCCTGGGGCTCGGGTTTTGCCAAATTCGTGATTTTTGATATCTTTCGAGTCATTTCGATTGGGTTATGATTCATTAGCCTATTGTGACATATTACTTGTGGTTTTGATCAGAGTCGATGCACGAGGAGGTCGATTCGAGGGGAAAAGGCTCAGCGAGCTAGACTTTTGGCCGGCTAGAGGTGAGTAATGACTTTAAATGATGTACTGAGGGCTTGAGGCCCCGGATTTGCACAACTTGGTGCTGTGTTGAGATGATACACGCATTTAATGACGAGCACAGAGTCATTTACTATTGGGGACTGCGACTTGGTTCAGTCCGGATGATATTTTACCGCGTACTAGCTATGACTTATTGTTTTTCACTATGATTTGGGCTTGTTGCCATATTTGGGGCTTATTGCCGACTGTTTGAACTCTTTATGAACTATCATCACTATTTCTCCTCACTATTTGAATTATTATTTGAACTCAGTCCATGTGATTTACACTGTTTCATGAACTCAGCTATATTTTACTCAAACTTGGAGTTTTAACTGATATTTGAACTATTGTTGAGCTGAGTATATTTGTTTTACTGATGCTCGAGGGTCTTTTGACTATTTTGGACTAATACAGGCTGGGGGCCATATGTGAGGGCATGATGAGTGATGTGAGGAGGCTTTCAGGCCTCGAGTGTTATATGAGGAGGCTTTCAGGCCTCGAGTGTATTATGAGCAGGCTTTCAGGCCTTGCATTGATATTGTTCAGGCTTTCAGGCCTTATTGATAGCGCTTGGGTTGAAAGAGCCCCTCCGGAGTCTGCACACCCATAGTAAGCGTGGGTGTGATTGAGAGTGAGCCCAAGGGGCTGATGTTGTACTGTGTGATTGATACTAAGCCCGCGGGGCAGGCACTGAGCTGAGAGTTTGATATTGTGCCCGAGGAGCAGGTTTCTAAGCATTTCTTATGGATTGAGAATAATTGTTTTAACCGTTTTCAAAGAGAATTTCTTACTATATTTCACTGTTTTTACTGTTTATCTGATTTTTACTGCTTGGGATAGCATTACTTGTGCCTTTATGGGATTCTATGTTCTCAGTCATTATTTATTTTTATTACTCACTGGGTCGGAGTACTCATATTACTCCCTGCACCATGTGTGCAGATACAGGCATAGCTGAGTTCGTTCCTGAGCACTGACTTTCCTTCCAGACCAGGCGGACCCAGAGAGACGAGGTAATTGTCGACGTCCACAGCCTTGTTTCTTCCTTATCATCTGTATTTCATTTATCTTCGGACTATGTTCTTAGATACAGACTCGTAGTATTTCATTTAAACTCTGTAGTAGCTCATGACTTGTGACACCCCGATTGCGGGCTGGATTTGGGATGGTATCGTTGTTATCACTGTTATTCCGCATTAGTGGTTATATTATCCATGCTTTAGACTTGTTCATGTTAATGATTGTTAAAGAGAAGGTGTAAATACTATGTTGGCTGGCCTTGTCTTCATGAGAGGCACCATCACGACCAGGTGGGAATTGGGTCGTGACATCGGGTGGCATTATTCAATTTTTGATAATCTATGCAAATCCTCCACCCGGTAACAGTTCGAATGGGAATTTGATCATTGTTTTTATTTTTGACTACAGTCATTCCCCCCTTTCTTTGGAACACATTGGACTGGACTTACCCATTTGCTGTCAGAGATTGGAAATACAATACATGCATCCAGCCATTTAATCACTTCTTTTCTTACCACCTCTTTCATGTTGGGATTTAGGCGGCGTTGTTGTTCTATGCTCGGCTTGAGTCCCTCCTCCATGAGAATTTTATGTATGCAAAAAGCTGTACTAATACCTTTTATGTCAGACATTGTCCACCCAATGGCTCTTTTATGCTCATGTAGTACTCTCAACAATTTAATCACTTCTTTTCTTACCACCTCTTTCATGTTGGGATTTAGGCGGCGTTGTTGTTCTATGCTCGGCTTGTGTCCCTCCTCCATGAGAATTTTATGTATGCAAAAAGCTGTACTAATACCTTTTATGTCAGACATTGTCCACCCAATGGCTCTTTTATGCTCATGTAGTACTCTCAACAATTTTTCTTCCTGCAATTTAGACAAGTCAGAAGAAATAATAACGGGTAATGTATCAGAACTACCCAAATAAGCATAATGAAGGTGAGAAGGTAAAGGCTTTAGGTCCAATTTTGGAGCTTTTTCAATTGATGGCTTCGAAGGAGGGCCATTTGGCATGTTCAAAGGTTCAAAGGGATTCAATCCTTTCAGATATTCACATGATGCATTCAAAATATGTTTCATCTCTTCCACCTCATCATTAATCTCCAAACTATCAAACAACACAATTTCCTTCTCTAAAGAATCTTTCAAATATACACTTGGGGCAATAAGTTGCTCATCCATCTCCAGAAGAGATATCATAGACAATTCTTTATAATGGAGGGGAAGTTGAATAGCTTTGTATACATTAAAAACAGCTTCCTCATTATCAACTCATGATCATTTTTCCTTCTCTTACTTTAATTATAGCGTCACATGTGGCCAAGAGAGGTCTTCCTAATATAAAAGGAACTTTTTCATCAGCTTCAAAATCCAAGATAATGAAATCAGCCGGGAAAATAAATTTCCCAATTTTTAGCAGCGCATCTTCAATCACTCCTTCCGGGTAAGCTATGGATCTATCTTCCAGTTGCAACATCGCAATGGTGGGTTTTGGATCTCCCAGACCCAATTGCTTGTACAAAGACAAAGGCATCAAATTTATGCTTGCTTCCAAATCACAAAGTGCATGGCCTACATGAGTATTACCTATTCTCACAGGGATAGTAAACCTGCCCAGATCCTTAAGCTTTTGAGGAAGCTTATTTTGGACCCTTGAAGTGCACTCCTCAGTAAGTGCAATTGTTTCAAATTCAGTCAATCTCCTCTTTTTAGCCACAATATATTTTAGATATTTGGCGTACTTTGGAATTTCACGAATCGCATCTACCAACAGAATATTCAATTGAATCTGACTCAACATAGTGAGAAATTTGTTAAACATGCGATCATCATTCTTTTTCTGCAATCTTTGTGGAAAAGGTGGTGATGGTCTTGGAACATTTACAGGAGCTAAAATTGCATCATCTTTCTTTGCTTCCTGTGTTGCTTTGGGAATTAATTCACCTTCAGGTATATGCTTGTTTTTTTTTCTTTGGAACTTCTTCTAATTACCTTCCTGTTCTAAGTGTAATTGCACTCACTTGAGGATTTTTTCTGTATCACTTGGAAGAGCACCTGCAAGCCTAGTATTTTGATTTGCAGCCAGTTGTCCCATTTGCCTTTCAAGATTTCTAAAGTCAATTCTGAGTTGTTGATTATCTTGCAACAATTTCTTCAACAAATCATTTGTATTATCTTTTACTTGTTGCGGTGGCCTTTGAGGTTGATTACAATTTCCTTGAGGTCTATATTGATTTTGATTTGATTGATTTCCACTCCAAGAGAAATTAGGATAATTCCTCCAATTTGGATTGTAAGTGTTCCCATATTGTGCTTGTTGGTTCATCGGACCTATGCTTTATTGCCCCACATAATAAATAGATTCAGGATTTGTGGGGCACATATCATTTGTGTGATTGTCACCACACATTTCACAACAAATAGACATTTGTTGAACATGTTGTATTTGTTGTGTCTGTCCCATTGTCATTCTAGTCATTTGATTTGCCAATTTTGCTATATCCGCTCTCATGGAGGAAATGTCATCAAGTTCAAGTACCCCTGCTTTCTGTTTCAATGCTCTCCTTGGTTCTCCCTCACTTTGCCAATTATGGTCACTAGCGGTAAAGTTATTCAGCATAAGTTGTATTTCACTATATGGTCTCGCCATGCAACTACCTCAACAAGCTGAATTAAGATTCATCTAATCCATCAACAAAAGTATGGCCCAATACTTCATCGGTCTGACAATGATGTGGACAGTCTCGGAGTAGTTTCTCATATCTTTCCCAGGCTTGGTGAAGAGTCTCACCATCCCGTTGTTGAAACCCCAGAATCTGGCTTCGCAAAGACTTTGTCTTTTTAGTGGGGAAAAACTTGATTAAAAATTTCTTTGCTAAATCATCCCAAGTATGGATTGAATTAGCAGGCTCCTTCTGCAACCATTCTCTAGATTCCCCCAATAATGAAAAAGGAAACAAGGTCAGCCTAACATAGTCCTTGGAAACATTTGGATAGTTGTAAGTATCCGTAATTTCCAAAAAATTCTGAATGTGCATCTCCGGGTCTTCATGAGATAGACCTACATATTTCCCAGTGGAATGAATCAGTTGCACCATGTACTGTTTAAGCTCAAAGTGACCAGTGATATCAGGCTTCACAACGGCTTGAGTCATATTAGCAATGTTTGGCCTTGCAACTTCTATCACTGTGAGCACGTGATTTTTGCCCTAAGCAAATTATTCCTAAAATCCAAACAAAATGATTTTTCTTTATTCTTACAAATTTTGTTGATATTTGTCGCATTTTTGTGTTAATTAGTTGCATAATAATTCATATTAAAAATACAAAAAATATGCATATGCATTAGGATTTTTAATTTCAGAATTTTAGTATTAATTCATTTCGAAACAATTTAAGGAAAAATAAAATAGCATTTTATTGTTTTAAATGGAAATTGCTACAAAATAGTTATTAAATAGATTTTAGGATTTAATTAGTTTAATCTCACAATTTAATAAAATCAGAAAAAATAATATATAAATCAGGAAAATAAAAAATACATATACAAAAATAAAAATACAATACAAAGATAATGTGAGAAAAATACAAGATAAACAAATAAAAGGAATAAAATGAAGACAAGGAAATTGGGCTGGAGCCCAATCAAATTTGAATTAACCCAGGCCCAAACGATGCCCACCCGATCTAGTGCCCCCATAATTGGAACGACGTCGTTTTGACGTCCTTAAATCTCAGCCCTTCATTACCCTGATCCAACGGTCATGGCTTCATCTCATAATAAATGAAACGACGCCGTATAGATGCTCGGCTAATCTGAGCCGTCCAAATTGTCTAATCCAATGGTGGGGTCAATTACTACGCTTTAATATATCAATACAAAATTAAAAAAAAACCAAAAATATTTTCACCCTCTTCATCTCACCCAAACCCTAGCCGCCTCTATTTCCATGTCAACCCCGCCGGAACCCTACCGGCGGGAAACATCACCACTACTAACCGCCCTCAAATTTTCACCAAAGAACCATCGTAAACTTCTCTTCCCACCCCTGTATCCGTCTTCCTTCAAATATTTCCCTTCCTGCTCGAATAACCTATTTTCTTTCGCCGGAACCCTAACTCCGGCGAACAACNTAAAAAAACTATCAAGAATCTTGGTACCTAGTAGATGATCAAGTGACTAAAAAAGCTAAGTATTTTCCTCTTTTTATTTCTGTTTCTTTTTTCTTTTGCATGTGTTTGTTTGTATGTTTTTAATTGTTTTCTATTAGTTGTCTTTTAATTATGTTTTTAAAGTAGTATTTTAGATTTTAAAAATCAAATTTGATATGGTTAAGTGTATAAATTTTGTCGTTAAATTGCTGTGATTAAATAGTTGAGAATTATTAGCAGTTAATTAGATTTTGTTTCATTTACCGTATGATCTAAAATTGTTCATGTTGTTAATTTAGAAATTAGTATGGTTTGATTGATAAGGATTGGTTATAAATGTTAAAATTTTGATTAGTAGTCAGTTAATGTTAGAATTAAAATTAGATTTGTTAAATTCTGAGTAATTTTGATAATTAGGTTTTTATAATTTCGGCAGTTAAGTTCAGGGGTAAAGGGTTGAATGGAAGTAGGTTTACCTAGTAAAATCAATTAAGTTTCAGGGGTATTTTGGTATATAAAAGGGCTAGTAGTAATAAACCAAAGGAAGTGAGGGTATTTTGGGTATAGGAAAAGGGTAATTGAGTAGATTTTGAAGTGAAGTGAGGGTAGATAGGGAATTACACTAGATTAGAAGGTTCTAGATTGGGGTAGTAGTATAATTCTTAATAAATAAGTATAGCCAATTGAATTACAAGTTAAAAATAAGGGTAAAATTGAAATAAAAAAAGGGCTAAAGTACAATTAATGAAATCTGAATTTCCCTCCAATTCTAACTCTATAAATAGACATTGATATGCCTTATTTCAGAAGTTTTGGAAATCTGAAAAATTTCCTCCAAGTAATCTGCCATTTTTAGATCAAAGTTTCGAAATTCATCACTTCAAAAACTC
>MU749264.1:7125-21416 GCA_026770625.1 Nicotiana glauca | reverse complement strand
GACTGCAATCTTCAACTTAAAATGTATTCCTCTGTTATACGGGCGGGCTCCCGACTTCAACCTTCAACTTAAAATAGATTCCTCTGTTACACGGGCGGGCTCCCGACTGCAATCTTCAACTTAAAATGTATTCATCTTTTATACGGGCGGGCTCCCGACTTCAACCTTCAACTTAAAATGTATTCCTCTTTTATACGGGTGGGCTCCCGACTTCAACCTTCAACTTAAAATGTATACCTCTGTTATACGGACGGGCTCCCAACTTCAACCTTCAACTTAAAATGTATTCCTCTGTTATACGGGCGGGCTCCCAACTTCAACCTTCAACTTAAAATGTATTTCTCTTTTATATGGGCGGGATCCCGACTTCAACCTTCAACTTAAAATGTATTCCTCGGTTATACGGGCGGGCTCCCGACTTCAACCTTCAAATTGAAATGCATTCCTCTATTAAATGGGCGGGCCCCGAATTCAACCTTCAACTTGAAATACATTCCTCTCTTATACGGGCAGGCTCCCGAGTTCAACCTTCAACTTAAAATGGAGTCCTCTGTTATACAGGCAGGCTCCCGACTTCAACCTTCAACTTAAAATATATTCCTCTGTTATACGGGCGGGCTCCCTAACTTCAACCTTCAACTTGAAATGTATTCCTCTTTTATACGGGCGGGCTCCCGACTTCAACCTTCAACTTAATATGTATTCCTCTTTTATATGGGCGGGATCCCGACTTCAACCTTCAACTTAAAATGGGTTCCTCTGTTGTACAAGGAGGCTCCCGACTTCAACCTTCAACTTAAAATGGGTTCCTCTGTTGTACAAGGAGGCTCCCGACTTCAACCTTCAACTTAAAATGGGTTCCTCTGTTGTACAAGGAGGCTCCCGACTTCAACCTTCAACTTAAAATGGGTTCCTCTGTTGTACAAGGAGGCTCCCGACTTCAACCTTCAACTTAAAATGGGTTCCTCTGTTGTACAAGGAGGCTCCCGACTTCAACCTTCAACTTAAAATGGGTTCCTCTGTTGTACAAGGAGGCTCCCGACTTCAACCTTCAACTTAAAATGGGTTCCTCTGTTGTACAAGGAGGCTCCCGACTTCAACCTTCAACTTAAAATGGGTTCCTCTGTTGTACAAGGAGGCTCCCGACTTCAACCTTCAACTTAAAATGGGTTCCTCTGTTGTACAAGGAGGCTCCCGACTTCAACCTTCAACTTAAAATGGGTTCCTCTGTTGTACAAGGAGGCTCCCGACTTCAACCTTCAACTTAAAATGGGTTCCTCTGTTGTACAAGGAGGCTCCCGACTTCAACCTTCAACTTAAAATGGGTTCCTCTGTTGTACAAGGAGGCTCCCGACTTCAACCTTCAACTTAAAATGGGTTCCTCTGTTGTACAAGGAGGCTCCCGACTTCAACCTTCAACTTAAAATGGGTTCCTCTGTTGTACAAGGAGGCTCCCGACTTCAACCTTCAACTTAAAATGGGTTCCTCTGTTGTACAAGGAGGCTCCCGACTTCAACCTTCAACTTAAAATGGGTTCCTCTGTTGTACAAGGAGGCTCCCGACTTCAACCTTCAACTTAAAATGGGTTCCTCTGTTGTACAAGGAGGCTCCCGACTTCAACCTTCAACTTAAAATGGGTTCCTCTGTTGTACAAGGAGGCTCCCGACTTCAACCTTCAACTTAAAATGGGTTCCTCTGTTGTACAAGGAGGCTCCCGACTTCAACCTTCAACTTAAAATGGGTTCCTCTGTTGTACAAGGAGGCTCCCGACTTCAACCTTCAACTTAAAATGGGTTCCTCTGTTGTACAAGGAGGCTCCCGACTTCAACCTTCAACTTAAAATGGGTTCCTCTGTTGTACAAGGAGGCTCCCGACTTCAACCTTCAACTTAAAATGGGTTCCTCTGTTGTACAAGGAGGCTCCCGACTTCAACCTTCAACTTAAAATGGGTTCCTCTGTTGTACAAGGAGGCTCCCGACTTCAACCTTCAACTTAAAATGGGTTCCTCTGTTGTACAAGGAGGCTCCCGACTTCAACCTTCAACTTAAAATGGGTTCCTCTGTTGTACAAGGAGGCTCCCGACTTCAACCTTCAACTTAAAATGGGTTCCTCTGTTGTACAAGGAGGCTCCCGACTTCAACCTTCAACTTAAAATGGGTTCCTCTGTTGTACAAGGAGGCTCCCGACTTCAACCTTCAACTTAAAATGGGTTCCTCTGTTGTACAAGGAGGCTCCCGACTTCAACCTTCAACTTAAAATGGGTTCCTCTGTTGTACAAGGAGGCTCCCGACTTCAACCTTCAACTTAAAATGGGTTCCTCTGTTGTACAAGGAGGCTCCCGACTTCAACCTTCAACTTTCCATGTATTCCTCTATTATACGGGCGGGCTCCCGACTTCAACCTTCAACTTAAAATGGAGTCCTCTGTTTTACAAGCAGGCTCCCGACTTCAACCTTCAACTTAAAATGTATTCCTCTGTTATACGGGCGCGCTCTCGACTTCAACCTTCGAGTTAAAGGTAATCCTCTATTATACGAGCGGGCTCCCGACTTCAACCTTTAACTTAAAATGTATTCTTCTTTTATACGGGCAGATCCCGATATCAACCTTCAACTTAAAATGTATTCCTCTATTATACGGGCGGGCCCCCGACTTCAACCTTCGACTTAAATGTATTCCTCTATTATACGGGCGGGCTCCCGACTTCAACCTTCAACTTAAAATGTAATCCTCTGTTATACGGGCATGCTCCCGACTTCAATCTTAAACTTGAATGTATAACTCTGTTATACGGGGGGGCTCCCGACTTCAATCTTCAACTTAAAATGTATTCCTCTGTTATATGTGCGGGCTCCCGACTTCAACCATTGACATAAATGTATTCATCTGTTATACGGGCGGGCTCCCGACTTCAACCTTCAACTTAAATGTATTCCTCTATTATACGGGCGGGCTCACGACTTCAACCTTTATCTTAAAATGTATTCCTCTGTTATACGGGCGGGCTCCCGACTTCAACCTTCAAATTAAAATGTATTCCTCTGTTATACGGGCGGGCTCCCGACTTCAACCTTCAAATTAAAATGTATTCCTCTGTTATACGGGCGGGCTCCCGACTTCAACCTTCAACTTAAAATGTATTCCTCTGTTATACAAGCGGGCTCCCAACTTCAATCTTCAACTTAAAATGTATTCCTCTGTTATACGGGCGGGCTCCTGACTTCAACCTTCAACTTAAAATGTATTCCTATGTTATATGGGCGGGCTCCCGACTTCAACCTTCAACTTAAAATATATTCCTCTGTTATACGAGAGGGATCCCGACTTCAACCTTCAACTTAAAATCCATTCCTATATTATACGGGCGGGCTCCCAACTTCAACCTTCAACTTGAAATGCATTCCTCTGTTATGCGGGCGGGCTCTCGACTTTAACCTTCAACTTGAAATTCATTCCTCCGTTATACGGGTGGGCTCCCGACTTCAAACTTCAACTTAAAATGTATTCCTCCGTTATACAGGCGGACTCCCGACTTCAACCTTCAACTTTAAATGTATTCGTCTGTTATACGGGCGGGCTCCCGACTTCAACCTTCAACTTAAAATGTATTCCTCTGTTATACGGGCGGGCTCCCGAATTCAACCTTCAACTTAAAATGTATTCCTCTGTTATACGGGCGGGCTCCCGACTTCACTCTTCATCCTTTTGTTCTGTCTGCTGGGGATACAACTTCCTTCCTTAAAACTTTTTATTTTCTTCCTTCCAACACTGCTGGGGATAATGTTGGTTGAAAGACTACTTACTTTAAGACTAGTGTTATCTTTCTTCTTCTCTAAGTGGATATCTGACTTCCAGAAAATTTTCAAAATGAAAGGAACATTTTCTGCCCCAGTTTGATAATCTTCCTTGTGGCATGCCTTTCCGCCATCAATGCTTTTTCCTTTACCTGCTTCAAATCAAAGAATTTCTAGTTGAAAACGTGGTGAGGGGTTGTGCCACTCCTACTGGGGATGGTCTTTCCTTTTCTCCTTTCCTTCTCTGTGTTCCATTACGCTATCAAAGCTTGTTGTGGATGATGTTATCTGCTGGGCATGATATTCCTCCTGTCCTTTCAACAGCACAGCTGATAACTTCCGACCTTCTTGATGATTCCTTTTCCACCAACTTTTCAAATGTTGTTTTCCCACCTTCTCTCTATATTTTCCCCGAAATACTAGACCAATCCCTTATTTTGGTCTTGCAACAAACGTATTTCTCGTTCCATTGTATTATCTTGGGACCGTCCTATCCGTATTTTTGTTTTGCACCATCTTGGAAACTGGTAGTAAGCTATAAAAAGCCTTCTAAAAAAACAAACTACTTATTGAAAAATCTCAAACAAAAGAAATGAAATAATGATTTCAAAAGATAGAAAAAGAAAAATCTTTCTGAACAACTGCTGCGGAAAGAAAAGGAAAGAACTTATTTGGATGGTGTAGCCGATCCCAATGATCATATCGTGCATTCCGGATTCAACAACCCAGTCTAATTATATCAATCAATCTTTTTGGTGGCCTTACTTTGCATTTCAAATGCCCCGTAATCCAACTCTTTTACGAATCCGCATCTTTGTTCTGCTTGTTGCCTCGATGACCCCTTTATGTAAACCTTATCCCATTCGTCCCCTTTTTAACATACTTGTCGCCTTATAGTGCCTTTAGAGGGGTTTTCACTAATAAGACTCTCTCATTTCTCTCAACTGACGTCGCCCTATGGTGCCCGTGAAGGTTTTCACCGATAAGACTCTCATTTTATTTCTCTCCACTTCCGTCGCCTTATGGTGCCTGTGAAGGTTTTCACCAATAAGACTCTCTCATTTCTCTCAACTGACGTCGCCCTATGGTGCCCGTGAAGGTTTTCACCGATAAGACTCTCATTTTATTTCTCTCCACTTCCGTCGCCTTATGGTGCCTGTGAAGGTTTTCACCAATAAGACTCTCTCATTTTATTTTATTTCTTTTTTTTCAGCTGGGAATTGGAGTGTTACCGATAAGACTCTCTATGCTGAGGATTCTTTGGCTATCAATTCTCTTCAGCTTATGATCCTCTTTCTGCTGGAGATTAGATTGTTATTCCCGATTTCCATTCGCTTGTCTTGGTACTTATCGGATACTGATCGGGAGGTCTGTCTGGGCATCAGTTGGGGATTGAAATTCTTGGTATAATGGCTTAAAAGAAAAAGAAAAAAAGGTATCAAGAATTTTAAAATAACTTTGAGGGGTAAAATGTTACAACTCTTGGAATCAAATTTCTTTTCCGAAATTTAAAAACATAACTTCTGCCCCAGTTTTATTGCTTGGGGATCTTTTGACTTTTATTACACTATGACCGAGCCGTGAAGTGCCTACGTATCCTCTTTGAGGAATCAGGTCGAACGTAGTTCACACTGAATCCTTTGTTTTTTCTTGTGACTTTTCTTTTGTTTTGTTTGTCATTTTTCTTTTCTCTTTTTTTTCAATTTTATTACCGATTCCAAGAGAGGGGTATGAAAGAATAAATAAGGCTCAAAAGGGGAGACAAAGGTTACAGTGTTTGGATAGAAGAACAAATTGCCTCCGTCATTTCATTCTCCGATAAATGCCAAGTACAAACGAATAAACAAACATCAATTACAATCAAAGAAATCATACATAATATCTCTTGACTGCATCAGAATTGATAGCCATGTCGATACATCTTCCTTCGACATCTGTCAAGCATAAAGCGCGCCATTGGATAACACTCTGGTCACAATAAATGATCCTTGCCAATTCGGGGCGAACTTGCCCTTTGCTTCGGCCTGATGTGGAAGGATCCGCTTCAACACTTGATGCCCTACTTCAAATTTCCTGGGACGCACCTTCTTATTGTATGCTCTTGCCATCCTCTTTTGATATAATTGGCCATGACACACTACTGCCAATCTCTTTTCATCAATCAAGCTCAATTGCTCCAATAGGGCTTTGACCCACTCATCATCATCAATCTCAGTCTCAGCGACAATCGGGAGAGACAGAATTTCAACTTCTGCTGGTATCACTGCTTCAGTTCCATATACCAACAAATAAGGAGTTGCACCTACTAAAGTACGAACAGTAGTGCGATAACCCAACAATGCAAATGGTAACTTTTCATGCCATTGTCTAGACCCTTCTACCATTTTCCTCAATATCTTCTTTATATTCTTGTTGGCTTCCTCAACCGCTCCATTCGCTTTGGGACGATATGGGGTGTAATTACGGTGTGTAATCTTAAACTGTTGACATACTTATTTCATCAAATTGCTATTAAGATTAGCACCATTATCCGTGATTATCACCTTTGGGATCCTAAATCTACAGATGATATGGGAATGAACAAAATCTACCACTGCTTTCTTGGTTACCGACTTGAAAGTTTTAGCTTCAACCCATTTGATGAAATAATCGATGGCTACCAGAATGAACCTATGACCGTTGGAAGCTGCCAGCTCGATAGGTCCAATGGCATCCATTCCCCATGCAACAAAGGGCCATGGTGCTGACATCGTGTGTAATTCTGTTGGTGGAGAATGAATCAGATCTCCGTGTATCTGACACTAATGGCATTTCCGTACGAAACTGATACAATCACGCTCCATAGTGAGCCAATAATACCTTGCTCGAAGAATCTTCTTCGCCAATACATATCCGCTCATATGTGGCCCACAAACTCCAGAATGTACCTCTGCCATAACTGTCGCGGCTTGACTACCATCTATACATCTCAGCAACCCCAAGTCCAGTGTTCTTTTGTACAACACTCCTCCACTAAGGAAAAATCCATTCGCCAATTGCCGAATGGCTCTCTTTTGATCTTCGGTGGCCTGCTCCGGGTATATTCCCATCCTGAGGTACTCTTTGACGTCATAGAACCATGGCTTGCAATCCATTTCTTCCTCTATCATGTTACAATAAGCGTGCTGATCACGAACCTGAATATGCAGCGGGTCAACATGAATTTTGTCTGGGTGATGCAACATTGATGCTAAGGTAGCTAAAGCATCGGCAACCTGATTATGAACTCTTGGGATATGCCTAAACTCCACTGATCAAAAATGTTGACATAGATCATGCAAACATTGTCGATATGGTATGAGCTTCAGATCTCGTGTTTCCCATTCTCTTTGAATTTGATGTACCAGGAGGTCCGAGTCTCCCAAGACCAAAACATCTTGAACATCCATATCCGCAGCTAACCGTAAGCCCAAAATGCATGCTTCATACTCAGTCATGTTGTTGGTATAATAGAAACGTAGTTGAGCCGTAACAGGATAATGATGTCCTGTTTCAAAAATAAGTACCGCTCTTATTCCAACTCCCTTCACATTTGCCGCTCCATCAAAGAAAAGCTTCTACCCTGGTTCCTTAATCAACTCCAGCTCGTCGACATGCATCACTTCTTCATCAGGAAAATACATCCTTAATGGCTCGTATTCTTCATCAACCAGATTCTCAGCCAAGTGATCGGCCAATGCTTGGGCTTTCATTGCCGTCCTCGTCACATAGATGATGTCGAATTTTGTGAGCAATATTTGCCATTTCGCCAATCTCCCTGTGGGCATAGGCTTCTGGAAAATATACTTCAATAGGTCCAGATGAGATATGAGGTAAGTAGTATAAGATGACAAATAATGTTTCAACTTCTGTGCCACCTAAGTTAGGGCGCAACATGTCTTCTCAAGTTGAGTGTACTTAACCTCATAAATCGTAAACTTCTTACTGAGGTAATAGATAACTTGCTCCTTCCTTCCTGTGATGTCGTGTTGCCCCAGTACACAACCAAATGAATTCTACAGGACCGTTAGATAAAGAATCAGCAGTCTCCCTAGCTCGGGTGGAACCAGCACAGGTGGATTTGATAAATACCCCTTGATCTGATCAAATGCCTCCTGACATTCTATCGTCCATTCTACCGCAGCATCTTTCTTCAGTAGCCGAAAAATGGGTTCACAAGTTGCCATGAGTTGAGCGATAAACGTATTGATATAATTCAACCTTCTCAACAGACTCATCACTTCAGTTTTGTTCTTTGGAGATGGCAACTCCTGAATGGATTTGATCTTCGACAAGTCTAACTCAATGCCTCGCCTACTGACTATGAATCCCAACAGCTTTCCAGATAGAACACCAAATGCACATTTATCAGGGTTGAGCTTAATATCGTACCTTCGAAGTCTTTGAAAAAACTTCCTTAGGTCTCTTACGTGATCTGCCTGATGCTTGGATTTTATAATCATATCATCCATGTATACCTCAATCTCTTTGTGTATCATATCATGAAACACAGTAGTCATTGCCCTTATGTATGTTGCTCCAGTATTTTTCAAACCAAATGGCATTACCCGATAGCAATAAGTTCCCCATGGCGTGATGAAAGCCGTATTCTCTACATCTTCCTCGTCCATCAAAATTTGATGATACCCAGCATAGAAATCCACAAAATATCCGATCTCACGCTTGGCACAATTATCGATCAAGATATGGATGTTGGGTAACGGGAAGTTATCCTTTGGGCTTGCTCTGTTCAGATTGCGGTAGTCGACACATACCCGGATTTTTCCATCTTCTTCGGCACTGGCACCATATTAGCCAACCAATAAGGATATCGGGTGACCCGAATAACCTTTAAATTCAGCTTCTTGGTTACTTCTTCCTTAATCTTCACACTCATGTCTGTTTTGAACTTCCTCAATTTCTGTTTGACGGGAGGGCATGCCGGTCAGTGGGTTACTTGTGAACCACTAAATCGGTGCTCAAACCCGGCATTTCATCGTATGACCATGCAAAAACATCTTTGAACTCAACAAGTGCTTTTATTAATTCTTCCTTGATGTTCGGTTCAATGTGGATGCTTATTTTAGTTTCCCGAACATCATCCGCATCCCCCAAATTAATGGCTTTCATGTCATTTAAGTTGGGCTTGGCTTTCTCTTCAAATTGGCTTAACTCTCTGTTAATTTCCTCGAAGGCTTCATCCTAATCGTATTCCGACTCATCATCATATTCTACCTCTTGCACTACCAGTTCGGAATTAGATTGATTTTTTAGACTAGGTTGAAGATCCGTCGTGCATGCCATGTCATTAAGACCAGTATAAAGAGAACTGTTCAGAAAAGAAAAGAAGAAAATAAAATTAAAACAAAATTAAAACAAAATAAAGAGTAAAGAAGAAACTTTCATTGATTAAAATATGGGATAACAAGGTTTCACACTTTTGATGAGTACAAAATAAAAGAAAACTGGATTACAACCCTGGAATAATCCAGCTAAGCATGAAGGAAAAATCAAAGCCTACTACCAAAACTCCTTCCGCATGGGCAGAGGAGTAGCCATCCAATTGTTGACCTTGGCCTTAGGCCCAACAAAATGCACATCTGCCTTGCTGGATCCTTCCCCAGCTTCTACCATGTTGACGTCAGCGAATAATCTTTCAAAACCTTCATCTAAATCTCCATTTACACCAATTAGTGGCCCTGTAACCTGGGATAGTAGTTGCCTTTTGACGCTCGGCCTGACAAAAGATCGGGACAAGCGTGGGATTGTCTTGGGAAGGACCCATGCCCTCTTCTTCATCTTCTTGGCCCGTCGCACATCCGCCGTTATAGGCTTGAACCCTAACCCAAAGGTATCTAGATTCTTGGGCAAAGAAACCGGTTGAATAATACCCTGAAGATCAACCCCCAAACCTTTGCCTGGCACAAATCCGTTTTTCAGCATCTCTGAAGCCACCATGACAGTTGCAGCCGCTATTCTGGGAAGTGGGACACTTCCACCCTCAGGAACTTTATCCACTGAAACTGTATCAAAAACCTGGTAAACCCACGGCACCTTGTCATCATCAGTCTCTATGAAGGGTACGATGGCATTACTTACGGCGCATGTGTTGTCTTCCCCATGCACTACGATCTCTTGTCTATCCCACTCAAACTTGAAAATCTCATGTAGTGTAGAAGGTACTACTTTGGCTGCGTGAATCCATGGTAGCCCCAATAGAAGATTATATGACACTGCAACGTCTAACACCTGAAACTCCATAGTGAACTCGACTGGGCCAATGGTCAATTCAAGTATGATGTCACCCACTGTGTCTGTACCACCACCATCAAACCCTCGAATACAAATGTTGTTCTTGTGAATTCTGTCGTTATTAACCTTTAGCTTGTTCAAGGTGGACAACGAGCAAATATTGGCACTGGACCCATTATCGATCAATACTCGAGTGACTGCCGAGTCTTCACATTTCACGGTCAAATAGAGAGCTCTATTATGTTCCGTACCTTTCACGGGTAACTCATCGTCAGAAAATATCACCCGGTTCACCTCAAAAATCTTGTTTGCTATTTTCTCTAGATGGTTCACAGAGATATTATCCGGTACATGGGCTTGATTAAGAATTTTCATCAATGCCCGACGGTGCTCGTCTGAATGGATTAGTAATGATAGCAATGAGATTTGTGTCGAGGTTTTCCTCAGCTGCTCCACAATGGAGTAATCTTGGGCCTTCATCTTCTTCAAAAACTCCTCCGCTTCTTCCTCTGTCACTGGCTTTTTTATCGCTATAGGATTGGCCCTTCTTAATTCTGTGGGAGAAAAACACCTCGCCGAACGAGTTAACCCCTACGCCTCACATACTTCTTCCACCACTTTCTTTCCCTTATGCATCACCGTCACTTGACTGTAGTTCCATGGCATGGCTTTCTCCCTGATTATCGGCAACTGCTTTACTGTCCTGATAACAACTGGTTCTATGTGGACTCCCTTCACAACTACTACAGGTGTGCTTGATACTCCCTGCAGCACTACCTTGACCGGCTCTGACTTCTTCACAGCAACAGACAAACTCCTCCCCATCACCCCCACTGGCTTGCTGCCTATCCTTTCCAATTGTACCACTGCTTTTCGATAGGTCGACTTTTTTGTTTTTGGCTGACACGGATCATCATTACTGTTTGTGAGGGTTTCTTGAGCTCCCCTCCTTCGTGCACTAGTTTGATCATGTAGGCCTCATGGTGCCGCGTCAATGGGTTCTGATTGATGTTGGGCGCCTCTAGTGCCTGAACCTCAATCCTATTTATGTCAATAAGATCTTGCACGGCAGTCTTCAACTTCCAACATTTCTCAGTATCATGTCTGGGAGCCCCCGAACAATATTCACAGCTTATTGAATGGTCCAGATTTCTGGGAAGGGAATTTGGCAATTTGGGCTCAACGGGACTCAACAGGCCTAACTGCCTTAATTTATGGAACAGAGTAGTATAGGTTTCTCCTAGCGAAGTAAATATTCTCTGCTTTTGTACCCTCTCATTCCTGAAAGCTTGATTTCCCCGAAAACCCGACCCTGGAGGATTTCTGTATGGCCTTGGGGGTGGATATGTGTTTTGTAGGGTGGGTATGTATTTTGGGGAGCCGGTGCACGCCATTGCTGGTGAACCGGTGGTTGGGTATATGTTTGGGCGTGATGGACGGAAAAATGTGGCTCTGGGTAGTATGGTTGTGGAGGGCTATATGGGGTGTATGGGTAATTTGGGTGGTGTGGGTCTGGGCTGGTAGTAGGGTGAAGGACCTCTAGATCTGGGCCACTTGCCTGCTTCGACTGTCGTGACTTCTTCTTTCTTCTTTTTCCTGATCACACCTCCTGTTCCGCTCTGAATAGCTTGAGTGGTGGCTTTGATTGCCGAGTAACTCATTATTTTATTAGACTTGAGTCCCTCTTCAATCATACCGCCCATTTTCACAACTTCATTGAACGATTTGCCAGTCGCCGTCACCAAGTGACCAAAGTAAGTTGGCTCCAAAGCTTACAGAAAGTAATCGACCATCTCTCCTTCCTTCATCGGGGGATCGACCCTTGCAGCATGTTCTCTCCAACGAAACCCGTACTCCCTGAAACTCTCCCCAGGTTTCTTCTCCAATTTTATCAACGACAAACGATCGGGAATGATTTGCAGATTGTACTGGAAGTGGCCGGCAAATGCTTGTGCCAAGTCATCCCAAGTGTACCATCTCCCATGGTCTTGTCATGTGTACCACTCCAATGCAGACCCACTCAAACTCTGGCTGAAATACGCCATTAGCAACTCATCTTTTCCGCCTGCTCCTCTCATCTTACTGCAAAATCCACGTAAATGTGCCACTGGATCACCATCCCCATCATACAGATCAAACTTAGGCATCTTGAACCCGGTTGGCAACTGAACATCTGGAAACATGCATAAATCCTTATACGCCACGCTGACTTGGCCACCCAGACCCTGTATATTTCGGAAAGATTGCTCTAGGCTCTTTACTTTCCGAGCCATTTATTCCTGCTCTGGATTCTTGTTCTATTTTTCGGGCACTTCTGGGTTATCAGGCTGAAGAGGGAAGGGGTAAGGTTCAGATGCTTTGAAGGTGGGTTCAGGAGGATAATACTGATGATCCTGAGTTTGAAACATAGGCTCGCTGGAAGACTTGTGAAGTGTGACCGGCGGAGGTGCCACGAAAACAGGGGTAATTGGTGGTGGAGGGTATGAGTTTGTTTTTAGCATTTGGGGTGTCCGGGAAGTGGTTGTCTAGTGCTGTTGATATGTAGGAAAGTTGAGTGATGATTCCGAAATGAACTATTTCGGAGATTGGGCGAGTGTCGGGAGAAAAGTGGGGTTAGCAGGATAACGTGGTGTTGGCTGACTGCTTGTCCAAGCTTGGTACATCTCGGCCATCTACTGTTTCAATTTGTACACCTCATCTTTCATTGCTTGAACATCTACCTCTTCTACCTTAAGATTTCCTTCTCTATCAGGACTAGACATTATTTCCAGTATCGGTCCCTTAGATCTGGTCTGATAGTAGTGTTGTGCCAGTACGCTTTAAGTAAACTAACTGATTGAGATCTCTAGAAAAATCAACAAACTTGTTAGTTTTCAGATTTTAACAAACAGGCAATCGCACGTTGAGATGCAATGCACCTAGGCAGTTTAACCATCTCTATCATGACATTCGCTTTGATTGCATGCGTTATTCCGGCTTTTAATAGTTGTGCCCCTCTTTTGGCGCCTCTCAATTTGCTTTTATTCTCATTTTCCTTCTTTTCTTTTCCCTTGTTTTAAGGTGGTCGAATCTTATATGATTGCCTACGTATCATGACCCCGCATGAATTAAATCGAGCATAGTTCTGGCCATGTGAAGTACGTGGTAAAATATTTTCCACACAAACAACTGCCTTTATTAAACCACTAGAACAAAGTTTACAAACTTTAAAGAAGAACAAAAGAAAACTTAAAGAATTGACAGACTCAAAAAAGATTAAAAATACATCAATGCTTTAAATTTTCTTGTGGCCCGTGAGGCATCATTTGGCCTTGCCGCGGGCCTTGATGCGAGATCCCTTTGCAACCCTTTCAGTTCTTCCATGATCTGGCGGACATAGATCATTATCGCAGCAAAGAAGGTGGTACGGGTCATATCCTCACATGCCAGGCGCTTCATGGTGATGTAGTGCCTGATATCTTCGATTCTTCTCCTGATTCTGTCCCTTTCCACAAGAAATTGCTCTATTCGTTGGTTCCGCATCCCCAGCACTCGAGCGTTGTGGAAGAGTTGATCTTGAAACCCTTGCATCTACTTTTCCATTCATGCCATTAGGTCATAGCAGTGCTCCCTATCTGTCCTGGCATCTCGGGCTTTCCTGACCACCTTATCTTCGAGATTGACTATTCTTTCTCTCAGGATGGTGATTGTCCCCTCGTAATCTCTCTTTATTTGCTGCATATGAAGTGCCCGTTGCTCTACCCCCCTTGTCCATCTTGCCCGGATCCTTGTCAGAGTGGCTTCCGATTTTTCCAAGTCCTTTTGACATTCGAGGGCTTTCTTTTCCAAACTGTTTATGAGTTCTTCATCAGCCCGGCTCCTTTTTGACTTTTTTGCAGTTGTCTTCATCTTTTGAATCTGGGCTTGGAATGCTTGCTTCTCTTGTACCCAATTACCCTTTCCTGCTCAAAATCAGCATGTTGTATGTCCATGGCCGCTTCTAGTATTCCCTTATCCTCCTGTAAGGTGTCAATACGAGATTGGAATTCTCGTGTCACTTCCCTTTTAGCATTCCTAACTCTGGACTCTATCTCCTTTTCCCAATCGACTGCATACTTTATGGACCTTTCGGGTCTTTGCTCAGGTATTGCCTGGTTGTGAAACCACTCGATGTATGCAAGGCTTACTTCCCCTCGTTCCCGGTCTGCTACCATTTCATCCATATCAGAAAATCAACTACCAAACCAA
>MU749262.1:238677-249710 GCA_026770625.1 Nicotiana glauca | reverse complement strand
CCTTAAACAAAAAAAAAAAAAAACTCGGACATAAAAAAGCCCGTTAGGCCCGCGAAGCCCACGAGCCCGGCCCGTTTAGCCCAGGACCATCTGGGCTTAGGCCCGTCACGGGCTGGTTCCACCCAGCAGGCCCACGAAGCCCGGGACCACCAAGCCCGGGACCGCCAAGCCCAGGCCCGCTAGGCCCGGCCCGTTTGGCCCATTTAGGCCCGGGCCCGCCTAAAAGTGCAGCCTTAGTTTTGGGTAGAACCTAGGTTTTTCAAAAATTGGGGATTTGGACCTCAATTTGAGGTTTGATTTCAAAACAAATTATATATTTGAGTTCGTGGGGGAATGAGTAATCGGGTTTTGGTTCGAACCTCGGGTTATGACCACGTGGGCCCGATAGCAATTTTTGACTTTTTGAGAAAAACTTTGAAAAACTCATTTTCATGCATTGAGGTTGATTCATTTAGTATTTATTAATATAATTAAGTAATTTGTGATTAGATACGAGCAAATTGGAGGTGGAATCACGGGGTAAAGCTATAATTGAAGCTTGAGTTGTATTCAAGGCATTGAGGTAAGTGTTTGGTCCAACCCTAGCTTGAGGGATTAGGAGTTGAGTCCTATTTGCTAATTGCTTCTTGTTGAGTACGACGTAAAGGCATGGTGACGAGTATCTATACGGTGGTGTCGAGCATGACCCTGAGTCTTAAATTAATAGTTGTTGTGTTCTTAAATGACACTTCGGATGTTTTAAATTGATGACTCTTGATATTGAGTAGAGATTTAGTCTATTCTCGTGGACTTTATTTATGCTTGAGTACTGGTATTAATCGAGATGAGTAAGAGTTGAGCTAGGATTTGGTTATAACTGATTCTCCCTTGCCAGGATGGTTATTTTGATATTGTTGTTCCCTTGCCAGGAAATTATTATTATATTGATTTGTTATCCTTGCCAGAATTTTATTGTGACTTTGTATTGAATTGAAATGGGAGCAGGTGGTACACCTACCACGAGTTGTGATGAAATGGGAGCTGGTGGTACGCCTACCACAAGATATTGATTAAAATGGGAGCGGGTGGTACGCCTACCACAAAATATTGATTGAAATGGGAGCGGGTGGTACGCCTACCACAAGATATTGATGAAATGGGAGAGGGTGGTATGCCTACCACGAGATTTGATAAAATAGGAACGGGTGGTACGCCTACCATGGAAACATTGAGAAATGGGATCGGGTTGCACGCCTGCAACGAGATGTGTACTGACACTGAAATCTTCTTTTATTTCCCTTATCTGTGTTAGAGTTAATTTATTAAGCTTCCTTATTATTCTCTTGAATTTCTGTTCCTCTCCTATTTAAAATAGTTATTCTTGTTATTTTCCCGCTGTAGAAATATATACAACTGCACAGGTTTAAGTGGTAGTTCTGTCTAGCCTCGTCACTACTTCGCCGGGGTTAGGCTAGTCACTTACCAGCACATGGGGTCGGTTGTGTTGATACTATACTTTGTGCTCTTTTGCACAGATCCAGGTACTGGACAGGAGCAGTAGTTCGGGAGCTAGTCTCCAGTCCACTGAGACACTGAGGTAGCCTTGCAGGCATCCGCAGGCCTGACATCTCCTCTATCTTATATTTCAGTCTGTTATCTCATATTTTCAAGACAAACAATGTTATTTTTCTTTCAAACGATTGTATTTAGTATTCCTAGTAGTCTGTGGATGTTGTGACACTAGTTCTTGGGTAGAGGCATATGATGAATTCTACATTATTATTTAGTTTATTTAGTTTAAGCCTTCCGCTTTAATTTTATATTTCCGCTGTTATTCAGATATTTAACACTTGTTGTTATGATTGGTAAAAAGAATTTAAAATAAAAGAGTTAGGAGTTATGATTTGTAGCTTGTCTAGCTTCTACGAGTAGGCGCCATCACGACCTCCGAGGGTAAGAAAATCGGGGTCGTGATAGTAGGATTTTGAAATTTACATCTACGAGTGTATTCTTCCCAGGTTTTTGAATCAGGCTTGTATTTTTGGCTCGTGACTTTGCTCTTAACTTTCGATTTGTTGGGTAGACCTTAGGCTTGACTTGAATTCTAATTTTTCTAGTCTTCTTTTCCTTCCATATATATAGTCTCCCAAGTGTTAGAGCTTTGAAGTATGAAATCTCGAGCATTTGATTATTCCTCCCATGTGGTCCATTTCTTGAAAAGGAAAAAAAAATATGGGACTCAGAGGTATATATTTTAGATGATGACCACTTAACCCTTTTATTTCATTAGAAGGGTTGTAACCTAGACTGGGAATAATACAATGTTCCTCGTGTATTTCGGGTCTACTATCATCATTTGGTATTTTAGGGAATTTATCCGAGTACTAATTTTTCTTGGAACTTTAGAAAAAAATTTGAGTGCTCATGCTTAGTCTTTTAGACTTAAAATATATATTTGAATGCATCGTTACATGTGTGATGTCTTAATGTTGCACCTTTGGGTGTCTAACTTTTATATAAAAGAGGTCCCTTTTATATACTTTAAATGCTATGAAGAGGACGTCTCCTTTTCATTCAGGCGTAAAATAGGATCGATTGATCCAAGTAGACTTTTAGTCTGAAGGAATATTAATCCCGGTAAGATTTACAAAAGTATTGACCCATTAAGATTTATGGAAATATTGATCCCAGTAAGACATTGAGTTTGAGGGAATATTGATCCCAAATAAATATATATCTTTGTAGATTTGTCCTGAAGAGACATTTAATCTGATTGGATTTTGAATCTAAATTGGAGTATATGAACATACTTCCAAGTAGATAGGGACACATGTCCGAAATAATATTTGAGATTTTTATTTATATATACGGGATAATCGATCCAAGTCATAATACAATTAGCCATTAAGAAAGGCCTATATATTTAACTTGGATGGTCATTGTTGGACCGAATATAATTCACATGTTTGTTCAAAGTGAACTTTATTCTGGTGTCATATTTGCATACCTTTATCTTGACTTAGATGTAAAACTCTCATTTTTTATCGTGGGATTCTTGACTCTGACATGGAATTCTCAATCCTTTTTTTGTATAGTATATGTATTTTTTGAAGAACTCATTCAACATCGTTTGAAATGTTTATGTTTGATATTAGCAAGACAACTAATTGAGTTGAGATAGTAATTAATGTCGGAATACTCTTAGGAATTCTATCTCCCAAGGCAGTCAATTGCTTGTATCACTTTTTATAATGTCTGGTCTAATTGACTAATCTTCAAGTATAAGTAATCTCCCTAGTGTTTGAGTTTTGAGGTATGAGAACTCAAACACTGGAATCATAGTTTGACAGTCTGCAGTTTAATAGTCCCCAGTAGGATAGTCAGTTTCGATATTGATGCACTTTCAAATGGTCCAGTTCCAACATAGGGATGGTACATGAGCTCTTTTTATCAAATATTTGGTACTCTGGACGGGAACTATGGAGGTTCCAAAATGTTGTCGAGGATCGTGCCATATCTTGATTTGAGCTATTCATACTGACTTTGATGAGTTATCGATTTAAAGCCTTATTACCGGAGTAATTTTTACTACTTTTTTTATAAATTTCTCACATCATATATTGTGTTTGCTTGGCCCATGTGCCATTTTAGCTTTTGGAGCCTTGAATATTCTCAAATATAATTCTCCTTCAACAAGGAAATAGAGGATGAGACGTACTCAGAGTTATCGAGAGCATGCTTGTCTTTGGGTAATGTCTTATTCTACATGTAATAAATAAATATTATGCCAATTATAAATTAAATTAGTCAGGCTTACCTCATTTTCATTGTAATTGATGATAGATCAGGGATTGCCTAAATAAAGGATGGCTAGATCCCGAGATTGTTTGATCCGAAAACGATATTTCTCAATAAGATCCCGGAGTTGCTTTCGAAGTTAGTGATATCAGCAGTAAATCCGAGACTAGCATATCCGGCTCGATTTTTTTGGGCTGCATAGTTTTCTTGGATTTGATCAATCATTAAATCATTATTTTGCTCTGAGTCCCTAAGCTAATTTAAGCCCTGTAGCATATGCTTCATACTCGGCTATGTTGTTAGTAATAAAATAACTTTTATAAATTATCTAAATACTTTCCCTGATAGGCATTAAGTATTGTCCCTAACTCGGAAAGTTTAGTACTTGTGGACCTAATTGTTTAGAAGGTCCAGATCCCGAGAATTATTCCAGAAATAACATGTTCGGGTAATATGTTCGAGCTAAGATTAATTATAAAATATGCTAATTTGTGATTTTATAGTCGTACGTGGTTGATAAACAATATCATATTCACTTAGTTTGACTACTCATTTAGCTAGCCTTCTTGACAGTTCATGTTTTTGCAAAATATTTGCGTAATGAAAATATAGTGACTACGGGAATTGAATGAAATTGAAAATAAAGACTTAGATTTAGGGCAACTACAATTAATGCAAACTTATCAAAATGTAGATATGTAGTTTTCATATCTAATAGAATTTCATAATAGATAGGAGATTGTGTACCTTTATCTTCTTGAATTAAAATTGCATTTACCGAGACATCCGAGATAATTTGGTGTACCGGCAATCATCTTTCTCCTCGGAATTTTAAAAGTAATGATACGTTGTTGTTAGATAGTAAGTTCAAATGATTCGACTTTTCGGACTAAACTGATCTTTCGAAGTTCTGTAACTTTATCTTTTATTATTTGACTCTAGTTTCTTCTTTTGCTTGACCGGATTATACCATAGGTCAATATTGAGCATATAAACTTTTACCTCCGGTGGTATACCTGTTATGTTAGCATGGAGGCAAGCAAAGCAATTTTTGTTAGCATGTAAAAGTTTAATCAACTTACCTTTAAATTTGGTGTCGAGTCTTGACCAACGTAAGCCTTCCTATTTGGGAAGTCAAAGATAATTTCTAGTTCTTCAGCATTTGACCTTGTGGCTTCTGATGCCTTCGGTTCAATGATTGGTTTCGAAAATATTTGTATAATTGTCTAAGGTTATTGATGAACCTTCCTTCCTCGTGGTCTATTCCATCCTGCAGCTATCTCTTTTTTTTTCCAGTTTTTAGGTGTGGTATCTTTGTAAGCAATCTCGTGGGTGTTTTACCCATGTTCCTCCTAATCTTCATTCTTCTCCTATAAAATTTTACAATTTAGCAAAGTAATTCCTTACTCATTCGGGTATATCCGGATCTTTTCCAGCCCGTGAAGAAAATCTCATATCTCTTTGCTCTAACCTATTTTTTAGATTTTTGCGTTTAGATTCGGATCACCCAAGAATCTCATCTGTTTGATTTTCGGACCTGATTTTGACTTTCATTTGAATGAACATGTCTACCTCTATTCGGAGCTTCATATTATATCGAATGTAAATTTTACTCCTTAATTTCGGGAAGGTTCGGCATTATTCTTCTGACTTTTTCAATCTGATCCAAAATCACCTCGGTTTGGTTTTCGAACCTGTTTTTGGACATCTTATTGGTGTCGATTCGACTTACCGTGTCTTCTTCTATTTAAATTTCGGTGCTGCAACGATTATGCATATTATTCTCGCAGGATAGATAGGAATTTCCGGAGGTGTTCTATCAGCTCATTCTGTTCCTTGGTCTGTTTCTGTAAGGTTAGAACTAAATTTTACAAATTAAAATTACCTGGTGTATCTGAACCCCCGGTTCCGAAACTGTTTCGTACAGATACGTTATAATCAGTTCTGGTACTAATAGTTACGGTACCAATATATCGATGTACATTCTCTATTTTTTTCTACTTGTTGCTTACATATCATTATCATGGCTATTCTTCCCTTTTTATTTTGCATGGTAAAGTCATCTCTAAGTTAGTTGTCCTCAACTGTGTTGATTAGTAAATTTCGGCCATGACGAAGGTTTAAACTAAAAAAACAAGCGAATATTAACAAAAATTGTTACTATCTTTGGATGAATAACAAATTTGCTTGAGTTCCCGGTAACGGAACCAAACTGTTTAACCAAAAAAATAATTTTCATGGTCAAAGCAATAATTTTATATAACGGGCCACAAGCAATCGATTCAATCCGAAAGATATAAAATTTCGTTAATACAACGTGATAGAGAAGTGAGAAATAAATTCAATGATAGATAATATAATAAAAATAAAACAGAGAAGAAAGAATTCTTATTGAATGGTCCTTGATAGGATAATGAGCCGAACTGAGCTTGAAGGGACGAACTATTGGCTAACTTGTGAGCAATATGCTATAAATTACAATGTATATAATTGTAGAGAAGAAAATTAGATTCCCCTTATGGTGGTAAAAGTATGTCTATTTATAGGGCTAAATCTAAGTAATCATTCTCCTTGAATTATGGGTACAGTATGAGCATTTACTAATCCATTCATTACTTTTGGAAGACTTGTAACAACTGTATAAATGGTAAAATTTCGTAACTGATGAGTTAATTCCGTAATTGATGAGTCAATTCCATAACTGATGAGTCAATCTCGTGCCTATTGAGTCAATCCCGTACCTGTTGAGTCAATCTCGTGCCTGTTGAGTCTATCTTGTAATTGATTGCCTTGTTGTGACAGTTATAATCATTTATTGCATTTGTTAATAATTGATTTGTAATTGATGGTGTAATGATGGTCAATCCCATATAATCCGGGATTAATTGATTCCTTCCTCATTTGTAATTATAAGATATTCACCTGATCCGGGCTATTTCATGATGATCAGTTCCGAGGCTAATAGATACGGTACGAGTATGTTCGGTCCCGGGAGTGTTTCACATATCATCTTTATATGTCATTCTTTACTTTTCTTCAAACTTTGCTGACACGTGTCGCCATTTAATAGACCCACATAGCAGGTTTAATTTTCACTAATAAAATCTATACTATATTAAAAGTGGGAAGCCCTTAAGTCAAAAGTTAAATTACCAAAATGCCCATCTTATTTTTACTAAATATCCTATTTAATTAATTGAATTTTTTTTAAAAATTAAAGCCTAAAAAATAAAAATACCCTTCATAATAGTCACAACCATTAAGAAAAGGTGTACCCAATATGTTAATATAGACCCATCAACTACTTTTGTTCTTATAAATACTCCACTATCATTATTTTCATAACTCATCACTTTATGTAGATGCAATATCTGAACGATTGCATCAGTTAGCGTATCTTGGTGTTGCTTCAAAACTAAAATGTTATCTTGACGTGTTTTAGAAATTTGAAAATGGGATTTCTAGACTCTAAAATTATTTGAGTGACAGATTCTCCAAAATAATTTATCTTGCAACTATTACCCATTTTTAATACAATTAGAAAGCACTCAGTGCTAATGTCTTTGGAGGCCAATTATATATACCATGACGTGATGTTATTCATATGACGTGTGGGAATGCTCGAACTAGGGGTATAAAGAAAACCGATAAACCGCAACAAACCTCTAATCCGAGTCAAACCGGAAAAAAAAAATCCGATCATGGGTTGGTTTGATTTGGTTTGGTGTTGGAAAAAATAACCCGACTATAATTTGTTTGGTTTGGTTTTAACTCAAAAAGTCAAACCGAAACCAAACCAACCCGATATTACATTTATTCAATTTTTACAAATATTTTCTGCATATAAATATTTATTTTTAATACAATTCATAAATATTTCTTAAACTTTTTCACAGTTTTATCTTTAAACATATTATTTCAAGTTTGGAATTAACATTCTTGAATGGTCCAATAAATTTTATAGTTCATAAATGTAGTAAATCAAATAAACTTCGCATCAATACTAATGCTAACTAAGAAAATTCAATTCAACACTAGAAATGACAATAGTGTGGATATCTATTTTTTAGTTTTGCATTGTTTATATTGAAAATGCATAACTTAGTTTATCTTTTTCTTTAGTGCTTAGTTGTGTAACTAATATACTTATAGTTGTACTTATTTTAGCATGACTTATATAGTACTTTTAGATTATGTTAATATTTATTATGCCTTATTACTTAGTTATATTTTCTTTATGAATTTTAGTATTTTTATTATTGAATATTTTAGTACAATGCTATGATTCATCTCATATTATTATATTATTTTCTTGAAAAATACATTATATAGTTATATCCTTGTAGGACTAGAGAAATATATGGAGCACAAGTTATATATTTGTGGTATGAAGACTTATAGGGAAAAAAACCCCGAAAACCCGAAAAAAAACCGAAAAATCCGAGAAAACCCGAGATTGAAAAACCCGACTTCGTTGGTTTGGTTGAGTTTATAAATTTAAAAATCCGACACTATTAGTTTGGTTTGGTAATTGAAAAATCCGAACCAACCCGACCTATGTACACCCGTAGCTCGAACAGAGAAATTGAAGGAAGAAGAGAGGATGCGGGAGTCCAGCGCCTAGAAAATTATCTATGTGTCCTTGAAAAATTACTTTGAATATGTGGTATTTCTACTGCTTGAATTATGTCATGACGATATTTTTTCTTCTTTAATTTCAAACCATCAATTTACTCAAGATTGAATTTTCTAACGAAAGTTTTCACATATAATTTACACTTTATACGAAACAATCTACCAATAATACCAGATAATTCTTAGCATGGCATTGATATGTTCAACAGTGATTAATTTCTTACTTCTTTGTTTGTTCTCAACAAAATAGACCCCACGTTCCAATATTAATGAATTATTTATGTTTTACATTGTTGCTATTTCGCTATTATTATGATAGATTACTTTCATATTTATCATAGTTTAATTTATGTGTCTTTAGTCTTTATTTATTAAGTTTAAGTCCAATCCTACCTATAGCAAACAAATTGTGGTGATGAAATTCTATAACTTTTTTGTGAATCAAATAATTATTATTCTAATTTTTTCCTAAAAGTTTTCAAGTATTAGAGTTATAATACATTTTATGTATTTTTAAGACCATCTCCAAGGCTGCACCATTTCTTGCACCAAATCCAAATTTGATGCAAGAAATGGTATTTTTTAGCTCCAATGCAACACTATTTCTTGCACTATTATAGAGCATGAATAGTGTTGCACCAAATTCACTCTATATTTGGTTTATTAATATTTTATTCAATTTTTTAATTTTTATAATTTTAATTTATCATATATTGGGTATATAATTAATTTTTATATTAAGATCTTTATAATTTTTATTTTATATCCTATTTTTTGATATATTAATTTTTGTATATATTATATTTATATAAAATTATAAGTTAATTTTATTATTATTATAATTGTATAAAAAAATATAAAAAATGGTGAATGTGAATTATATATAATGAATATGGAAAAAAGAAAAAAAATAGTATTAGTTTGAAGGAAATAAAAATGAAAAGTAAATAGAAGATAATAATATAATATAGAAGAGAGAAGATTTTGTGTAAAAAATGGTGTAATGGTTGGAGTAAATTTGGTGTTACATCATTTTGGTGTGAAATTTGGTGTTAGGATGCAAATTTAAAGTTTAACTAGAAAATAATTTTTATATTCAAAGCAAAATTATGTATATAAAACATGGTATTTAAAAGTTATATCATGGTGAGGTTAATAATATCTAGACATATGCAGTACGAGTGTTTCTTATAAATGCCATTTGCTCAAAAAATTATATGAAACATGATTGACCAAAGTAAAGAAGTTCAAGTGTGAGAAAACTCCTTATAAAAGCAAAAGATTGCAGGTGTTCTTAAGTTTACTAGGAAGTATAACTATCATTCCCTTCCTTTTTTTTTTAATTTTAAATATTGACATTTAAAAGTGTGGGTTGAATATTTTAAAAAATAGCAATCAACCTGAGAAAACAACTATGCCAAGACACATTTGTAGTGATTAATATATATTGAGAAAATAAAGTTGATCAACGAATGATGCTTCCGATATATTGGAGCAATCAAATGTCAAAAGGGAGATATACTAAAGTTTAATTGATATTGTGATGTTTAGAAGAACAACTATAGAGTTGGTCAGAGAGTATGCTATTGACTTTATTCATAAAAGATTTCAAGATTATGCGAGAACGTTATCTTTTGGTGTATTAAATTTGTAATTATAATTAAACAAAATAATTTTGGAATTTGTGTGTGTAACAATAAATTTTCGCGTCGAGAAAATTAAATAATCAAGACTGAAAAATTGCGTAACAAATGTAGTATTTGATTTCAATAAATGAAAGTGTTACAATCTCTATGGTATTCCTCTGATTCTTTCAAGAATATAAAGTATATTGATGAACTTGATTTTGATTTGATTCAAGGGCTTGTAAAGTTTGATCTTGAATCTCCTCCTTGAACTTGAATTTGTGCTTGATCACGAACAAGTAATTTGATCTTGAACGCCTTGGTATTTGATTTGGCTTCGTTCTTGATCTTGAACTTGAACTTGTAGCTTGAATGCTTGAACTTGTAGCTTGTAGAGAAATCTGCGGTATTTGATCCTTGGTCAGGGTCCCATGAGGCTCGGATAAGTTTTGGAAGAGTTTTTGGAAGATTTTTGCCGTTTTGAGCATAAGCATGTAATGATCCAAAGGTCCATTTTTAGTTCTAGAGATCGAAATTTGATTTAGAGACTTCCGAAATTTTGATAATGAATTATAGGACTGATCTGGAAAGTTTGGTCTAAATTCATCAAGTCGCGATTGAGTTTTTAACGCGAAACATCTGTTAATTGTTTAACGAGCGAAATGGATATTGCACTGAGCAAACGAGCTCCGAATTGAGTTTCGATTAAAGGACTATGTTCGTATCATTATTTATGACTCATAGGGACAAGAATCATCGAATTCCGAGTTCGTATGGTGAAGTTAGGGCCCTTTTAGTGAAAATAAACATTGCTGGTATAACAGCATCTGGTGCGCACCTTTAGCGACCAGATTTGGGCATTTTTAGCGACGGGATTAGTCTTTTAGCGACCAGAATGAGTCTTTTTAATGTTGTTCAGCTATTTTAGCCCATTTTAGCGCTTTTGGGTGAAGGAACACGGCTTGGGGCGATTTTTGAGCAAGAAATCATGGGAAA